>CM042250.1:8974395-9184395 GCA_023566225.1 Romanogobio albipinnatus | reverse complement strand
TATTGCATTATGAATTCCTAATTCTAATGTATTCACATACATGCATTCAATATCAGTGTCTTCCAAAACTCTTTCTCCAGGGGATTATGATGATTATGAAAATCACTAATGTACAGTGCATTATATACTGATGTCTTCATATTGTTAACTTCTAGAGCTTGTTGCTCACGTTGTTCATAAAGGCAGACTGACATTTTAGGTTAAACCCTCTTCACAGTACAATTGATCAGTTGTTCCTTATTTAAACGTATTCATTGAAACTCATGCAAAGTCATTTCTAAAAGTCAAACTACATCGGTGAACGTGAAGAACTAGTTGCAGTCCCGTCTTTTAGAAATGAGCTTGATATGGACTATTCTTTTCTGCTGTGTATAGAAAAAAATTATATTCAGATTTTCATATATATACCTACATATTTTTCTCATTCAAACTTGTCACTTTATTACTCCTTGCATTTGCATTTAGTTCTGATGTTTTGAGGACATTTGGCATTACCTCTTGTCCCTTTCAGCTATAACTGAATGTTCTCCGAGTGAAGCTAATACGTTTTATTATCAGACACAGTATATGGAGATTCCCCAATTATGTTTTATACTGTCCAGAATTCTGAGCTCATTGGCGTTTTGGGAAATCTAAGTGTCATTTTTAAATGGTACACTAGCACTCCCTAGTGGAAAGAAATGCTTACTTATGGCCAATGTCATTTTTTTTTACTGCCACTTCCACATAACAAAAACGGAAAATATAATTTGTCCTTTCTATTTTATCACCTGAAAATGTAATTTACAAACGTAATATGCATTTACAGAAATAAATGTCTATATAGGCTATATGTATATTTTTATATATAAAATAAACCACCTTTGTGTCACCAACAAGCTTCTATCATTCCTCCTAAGTATGCTAAAATAAAAAGAAAATCATCAGTACTAAAGTATCACAAACAGATATATTGATGTACAGTCCTGCAGCAGAGTTTTGTCCCTGTCGGACAGAGCCTGTGTCTCTTTGGTGTCTAGCCAAGCAGCTTTACTGCTCAGAAGCCAAGCTGCCAAGCCACTGTAGGAACATTGGCCAATGTGTTAGTGATAAACTCCTCAAGGTGGCAAATTGCTCTGCTGCCAAACTGTCTGGCACTACATCCAGCTTTAGTCCATATCTAGTGCTTTTGGATCATTGCTTTTGCTATAAACTTTTTTCTTACTTGTATAGTTAGTAAGAAAATGTTCTGTTGGTCCTCCACGTGCTGTAAAAACAGCACCGGCCTGCTGAAGCATGGACTTTACAAGACCCCTGAAGGTGGTATCTGGCACAAAGATCCTTCAAGTCCTGTAGGTTGCAAGGTGGAGCCGCCGCGTACCTTCGGTCGACTCTGACCCAGACGGCTGGGTCAGAGAGGGATGCATCGATCCAGAGGGATGCAGCGATGAGCCTTGGGTGGCCAACACAGTTTGTGGTTTATCCCTCCTCAGAGCATTGTTGGTAAATTCTCACCACTGCTGACCGGGAGCAACCCACAAGCCTTGCCATTTCAGAGACACTCGCCTTGCCAAAACAACAAAGTCGCTCAGATCTTTATTCCTGCCCATTTCTCCTGCATCCAAAACGTTGATTATAAACTGCCAAACTGATTGTTTACTTACCATCTAATCCATACAGACCTTTATACAGTATGTGTGGCCTGGTTAGGAGACATTCACTTCACCTCTGACTGGTCATAATGTTTTGGCTCATCAGTGTGTATGTGTAATATATAATCGCACCTTTTACAAGTAAATGAATGGAAAGTCGGGGGAAAATCACATTATAGATGTTTTTCTCCAAAACATGTTGGCCACAATTATTGGCACCCCTAGAACTTTCCTTAAAACTAAAAAGACCATTTCTATTGCATCTATTTTTGCACCACCTGCAGTACAAAGCCCTGAAGATAAAGCAGCAGAAGGATGGAATGAAGAAAAACGGATAAGCAAAGATTAAATAGTCATATTTAGTTTTTCAACACGCTGTGAGTAGGACTAAAATAAAAGAAATATCAAGATGTGACATTGTTCTGTGGGCTTGAATTTTTTTGTGACATTTAAATAAGCCTTGGATTTAGGGGGCATATTTGACAGGCGGCACGGAAAGATATATACAGCCAGACGATGGATCATAGTGAGGACACTTCAGGTGGAATTATTCACACTTAGCGGAGCTCATTGTGGACTACAATTATTAACTGACATCTAAATGTCCCTTGCTAATATTATGTTAACCTATACATCACCAGGCCCACTAGGAGGGGATAAATAAAACAAATGGTGCACATAAAGAAAGGAAGGATGAGGCGAGGCCAGACTGGCTAATGCAAATCAGTTTCAGCTATTTTTTTTTCTCTAACACACACACACACAGTTTATTGTGTATATTTATACTACAGGGCCGTTGAATGCTTGAATCTGATTGGCTGATGAACGTTCTGAGGTGTGCAATTATTTTCTGGGAGACGCACAGCGAACGTAGTTCCAGGCAGCTCTCTTGACCGCATTACAGTTCCATATCACTTCGCATAGTTAACTGTAATAACGGACATTACAGGACTAAACAACAACAACATGACAGACGATTTTCCTAAAGTAAATCTTAATATTTACGGTGAATATAAAACGTTCAACAACTGCTCGCACACGCACTACAGTTTGCACAAAAAGTTGTCAGCGCTGCCCTGATGATTTGATCAGTTAGCCTATATAGTGGAGTAACTTAAAGGCTACACGTGACATTTCTTCACTAGTGAGGTAATAACAGCGCTGTTTAGAGACGCACAGAGGTAGCCTAATTCTCTCTCTCTCTCTCTCTCTCTCTCTCTCTCTCTCTCTCTCTCTCTCTCTCTCTCTCTAATAACTTTATTAATAACTGCCAGTAGAATGCTATCAACGGCTCAAGCCTTCATTACCAGCTTTAAAATGACGTTTCGGAACTAGCAAAAGAGCCGTTGGATGAGACGCGGAAGAAATAGTCCTACTCACAATAGCGATTTAAGTACAAAAACCGGACGAATCCCTTTAAATATATCTTCGGATCGATGTCTTGAGGTGTGGTAACCGTAGTATAAGCGGAATAATTGACTCCGGGCCGTTCAATTATTAGAATAATAATGCACACCCGAGGTGTAACGGCCACTCCGCATCACCACCTCGGGTGTGCATTATTATTCTGATAATTAAACGGCCAGTCGTCAATTATTCCTTAAGTCTAAATCTTTTATATTGGTGCAAAAATTACTTTCCAGCGCAATAATCACCATGAAATCCATCAGTTTAATTAAAAAAAGCTAACATTGCTAATAACATTGATTAAATTGAAACTTGCAGCAAGTACATTTTGTCTAAACACTGTCTATTGCAAAAGTGTATACGTTAACTACTTCTGCACCATTAAACTAACCCGAAAAAAAAGAACAAAAAAAAGAAGGAAGTGCAGGATGGTGGCTGTAGGAAATGACTTCATTAAATAACTTAGGGTGAGCTGGCAGGCTGAAAGGGCCCTATCATACACCCGGGGCAATGCGACGCCAGACACGACGCAAGTGTTTTTGGTGAGTTTCAGCCCGACGCAGTTTTCATTTTCACGTCCAGCGCCATTCTGTTTAAAGAGCAAATGCACTCGCTCTCATCTGTTCGCCCATGTGCGTGCTGGTCTGAAAACCAGGTGTGTTCAGGCTAGGGCTGCACGATCAATCGAAATCGAACTGCAATCGCGATTTGGGTTGTATGCGATTATGAAAGCGCAAAGGCTGCGATTTTAATGAAATAAGTAAATGCCCCAGCGTGTCAGTGAAGAGCATCTCTGTGATCAGTAAATGCTGCTCAGTCTGTGAAAGACTGCAAGTTGGAGTGACTTTTAACATGCGTTTGAAAAAGCAACATGCCTCAAACATCTTCACAAACTAGTAATGTGAAGCGTTCATAAACCTGTTGTCCAACAAAATACGTTTAATAACATTAACTCACTTCATATCGTCATTCGAGCTGGTGTGGCTTCTTATCACAGAATGTCAATCAGCACTGAATACTTTATTATTATGAAAATACCCGAGAAGGCTTGAAGAACTCAAATACACCATATCTTGTCGCAGAAGTATCTTCATGTTTAATCAGTCAAAGCGTTTCTATCTTCGTTTTATTCAGCCTACAGTGCGAGCTTCACATTAGGGAATTCCTGAAAACGATTACTTTTCTGAGGAAAATGTGGAGTTTCTGCTCGAGGGCGCCCTCTGGCTTCCAGTGTGAATTAAACTTTAGGGTAGAAAATAAGAAAAATAATACTACTAAATAAATGTATATGACAATCCATATGTTTTTCTTCAATGTACAGGAATTTTAATCCCCAGGGTGGATGCATAAGAGGCTCATATCAATTTCTTAAAGTCTATGTCTTTAATATGAAATATCACAGATAAAAAGCACAGATTTTTATTATATATATATATATATATATATATATATATATATATATATATATATATATATATATATATATATATATATATATATATATATATATATATATATATATATATATATATATATATATATATATATATATATATATATATATATATATATATATTACAATAAATCCTTAGACCTTTCTAATGATTTTTAGTCATGATTTTTAGTCAAAAAACTTTTTTTTTGTTATTATTATTATTATTATTATACTGTTATATTTATTCTTAAATGCTATTAAAAAATTAATAAAAAGTAATAATGAAAATGTTATTGTAATAGTAATATTTCTTATTTTTATTTAGCAATAATAATAATCATAATAATTATTATTACACTCTAAAAAATGCTGGGTTAAAAACAACCCAAGTTGGGTTGCTTTAAATGTTTGCTTAAAACAACCCAATTGCTGGGTTAAAACAACCCACTCTCATTGCAATTTAGAGTGTAGCCATATTAATATATAAAACACAATGTTATATACACACTTTTCATTTGGAAAAATAAAAAAACAACAATAATAATTGCAATTTTAACCAGAATAATCGCAAATAGATATTTTCCCCAAATCGTGCAGCCCTAGATCAGGCGCATTGTTGCCGCATTGCTTTATGAGGCAACAGAAATCGACTACGCCATTGACCAAAAAAAAACCTGGTCTAATGTCAATTTTTGTGTTATTTTAAGGGCATGTTAGTATTGTGTGCCTATAGGCGGGTGCACAACATGCATACACTCTGCTTACACACACACAGGGATACACACACACAGGGATTACACACACAGGGATGCACACAAACATGTTTAAATATTAAAAATAAAGGATTCCTCTCTCTGGAGAAGCGTTCAGTCTTTCCACTCGCAAATTCCGCCATGTATATAGCGAATCTGCCATGGTGCAAGCCCTACTGGCTTTTAAAGGGAATGGGAGATGAGACTCTGATTGGTTTATTGCACGCTACGCCCAAAACACACCCATGACTCATTAAGAGAATAGGTACAACCCTTTTGGACCACATGCCTGGCGTGCCAATCGTTTTTTCCGTCGTTAAACTAGCAAAAGCGGATTCAGACACTCCCTGAGTGCCGCTGCATCATGCGCTTCAGACCATGCACTCAGATCAGTAAAATAGGGTCCAAAATGTGAGCAGCTCCAAAGTAAATTGGTTTTCTACTGTTATTTGTTACTAGCCTACGCATAACCCTTTAAAAAGGATGCATTGGTTATAACAGCTAGAAAGTGTGTACTAGCCTTAGCCATACAGCAGATCATCATCATCAATAATCATTTTAAATCTTTTAGATTGTTGGCATATCAGTAATGAAATAAATTCAGTCTCACATTCATTGGGTAACTACTGTGACATAAAAAAAACAATGGCATCACAAATCATAACTTACTGATGTATAGCTACTTTGCCATTATCCTGTGCAGCAAACATTGCTGGAAGGAAGATCACGTTTACTTTTTGACACTAATCAATGAAAACATATCAAAATGAGTATTTCAATCTGTAATTTAGCATTATTATTGGAGAACAGTCGATAGATGCAGAGCTTAACCTGTGAGTTTTGTCACTGATCTCCATTATGACTGCCCAAGCTTCTCATAATAACAGCGCTCAATGATAAACAGTCTTCAATAATTGTATTTTTATGCCCCACAGAACACGCGTTTGCAAACAGCACAGAAACATGAGGTTTGGATACTTTCACCAAAATGTATGCTATGGGTTTGTCGTAATGCCTCTAGTCATGAAGTCCACATGCACAACAGATGGTGTGGACAACACTAAAAAAATCTAAATTAAAAATATATATATAAATGAAATGTACAAATAGTAACTCTCCAGGCCATAGAGAAACAAACTAAATGCGTTATCACACAACATTGCTGAGATTATACAGTGTCATAATCATAACACATGCTATGATTCATAATATACGTTTTCTTTTCATCACTTTATTATTCTTTCCTGAGGTCCACTTATAATAGTAATAATTATTTTTTAATTATACAAACAAAATACCATTTGTTTGTTGCTATACTGCGCCTTTAAGGCTTCTACATAAACATCCTCTGTGTCTGTGTGTCTGTGTCTGTGTCTGTGTCTGTGTGTGTGTGTGTGTGTGTGTGTGTGTGTGTGTGTGTGTGTGTGTGTGTGTGTGTGTGTGTGTGTGTGTGTGTGTGTGTGTGTGTGTGTGTGTGTGTGTGTGTGTGTGTGTGTGTGTGTGTGTGTGTGTGTGTGTGTGTGTGTGTGTGTGTGTGTGTGTGTGTGTGTGTGTGTGTGTGTGTGTGTGTGTGTGTGTGTGTGTGTGTGTGTGTGTGTGTGTGTGTGTGTGTACAGTATATACACACAACATACAGGTCAAAAGTTTGGAAACATTATTATTTTTGATATTTTTGAAAGAAGTCTTCTTTTAAAGCTTGCACTTATTTGATCAAAAAATACAGAAAAAAAACTAATATTGTGAAATATTATTACAATTTAAAATAATGGTTTTCTATTTTAATATACTTTAAAAATCTAATTTATTTCTGTGATGCAAAGCTGAATTTTCATCAGCAATTCCTCCAGTCTTCAGTGTCACATGATCCTTCAGAAATCATTTATGCAGATTTGATATCAGTCTATTATTATTAATCTTGGAAAGTGTTGTGCTGCTTAATATTTGTTTGGAACATGTGAACCCCTGAACTCTTTTCTAACAATATAAATCTATTTAACACATCCATGCTGAAAAAAAGTAGGCCTATTAATTTATTTTTAAAAAAAAGAAAGAAAAAAATTACTGACCTCAAACTTTTGAACGGTAGTGTATATTGTTACAAAACATATCTATTTAAATGAATGCTGGTCTTTTTTTAATGTTTTACTTTTTATTACTCAAAGAATCCCTAAAAAAAGTATCACAGGTTATTAAAAAAAATTAAGCTGCACAGTTTTCAACATTGATAATAAATCAGCATATTAGTTTCTGAAGGATCATGTAACACTGAAGACTAGATACACACAGGGGTTAAAGTGGGCCGGAACGGTCCACCTCGGATAAATTAATAACTAAATAGATCCAGCGGATCTTATCCGTTTATTATCCGTTTGAATACATGCGCAACATCATGTGTACAGTAAAGGCTCTGTGGCGAAACTAGCTGAAATAGCTCCGAGTCCGACCATGTAAAGTGAAGTGTTGAGGTAAACTATAGGCTGCCTACACGACTGTAATCATGGTATTTTTCCTGGTGTAGCTATATAATAAATGTTGTAAAATAATTTAAACCAGATAAGGCATAGAATAATGAAAGTGTGTGTACATATTGTGAATTAATTTATTAAACGTATTTACCTAGCGTTCGTAGCCTTCTGTGAATTAATAAAATATAGGCTAAGAATATCGGTTGACCCTATGTTTACTTTCTTCACTGAGGCGAAAATGAAAAGACTAGTCAGAGCTCAGCTATAGGATGGGAAGAGACAGGACAAGAGAATGAGACTGAGAGAAAAATAAAGAGTGATGGAAATGAAAGAGTGATGAAATGAGGAGAGAAGTGGGGCCTGTACCATGATGGTAGTTTAACAAACTCAGGGTTACAGGATTAGTTTCGAGTTGACAAAACCAAACCAATCTATTCAGGCTTTGTTGGTCCCATGATGCTGATCACCAGCTTTCTCTGTCCAATTCAATTCAATTCAAATTTATTTGTATAGCGCTTTTCACAATACACATTTTTTCAAAGCAGCTTTACAGAAAGTGCATTTCATAAATGTACAGTAAAAATGTTAGAAAGACAATGTTAAAGAAAAATGTTCAAAAAAGTTAATCAATCGTGTATTAATTTAGGCCATAACAACGCTGGCATTGAGTCGTCTCTTCACAGGTGTTGGGGCATCCGAAGTCTCCATGAGAGGCTGGATACAAACTGGAGCTGACGAACTATTTACCTCGGGACTAGTGTCCCGAGATAACAGCAGAAAAGCAGATGGGAAATAATTAGCATAGCTGCTGTTCAGAATATTATATTAATGCTTTTGATCCGATTTAACTGTAGTATAAAAGGTAATTATAATGTGAATGCTTGGCTAAAGAGATGCGTCTTTAATCTAGTTTTAAACTGGGACAGCGAGTCTGAACCTCGAACAATATCAGGAAGACTGTTCCAGAGTTTAGGAGCTAAATGTGAAAAAGCCCTTCCTCCTTTAGTGGACTTAGATATCCTAGGAATGACCAGAAGCCTAGAGTTTAGTGACCTTAAAGAGCATGATGGATTGTAGGGCGATAGAAGATCCGTTAGATACACTGGAGCTAAACCATTTAGGGCTTTATAGGTCAGTAGCAATACTTTGTAATTGATACGGAACTTAATAGGTAACCAGTGTAGAGATGATAAAATTGGTGTTATATGATCATATTTTCTTGACCTAGTAAGAACTCTAGCAGCTGCGTTTTGGACTAACTGTAGTTTGTTTATTGAGGATGCAGGACAACCAGCTAATAAAGCATTACAGTAATCTAATCTCGAGGTCATGAATGCATGAGCTTTGATCCTGAGTTTAGGAGTTTAGCTGTGACATCAGTAGTGAACAGCCAATCACACGCTGTGGAACAGTGAAACTGAGATTCACTTCTCGCGAGAGAAGCAGCGAGATTAATTTCTCTCTCCTGCAGAATATTACATGATGGAAAAATATTAGGAATTTAAACAAATTTACACAGCAAGAAGAAAAGAGCTGTTTATAAAAGAGTACAGCTTAAAGAAAAATCTATACGTCAATGCAAGTAAAAGTTATGAAGTAAGTTTAGTTGATATGTAGAGAGAATTGAACATTTAAGCTCACATGTATATACTCATTTGTATAGCTTTATTTATTGATTTTAAAGCTTATTTGTATGAACGCTATTTATATTGATTTCAACTAATTGTCTGTTAATGATTGATTAACTAAAATGATACATGTGTAATTGATTAAGGGTATAATAATTACATAAATTATATCTAAATCATTCAAAATTATTATTATTATTATTATTATAAATAAGCATTGTTAAAAGCCAGTCTTTAATAGCCATTTGCTATGTAGTGACCTTTAATTTGGGGTAGAAACAGGGGGAGTGGCTTTATTGCATCAGAGGTGTGTTACTTTACTCACAGCTGATTGATCCAAATTCAGTTCGATCTCTTATCCGGAACATAACCTGTCCTGGAGCAGGTTAGCCGTGGAGCGTAAGTTACTATGGAGATGAACACGGCTAAAAGCCAAACCACTTTAATGGTACCCAAAACCCAGGATTAGCACAAACTAAGCTTAAACATATCTGGCTAGCCAGCTAAACCGGCTTCATGGTACAGGCCCCAGGTGTGACAAGACAAGCTAAAATATTTTAGCCTTCAAACACCTTAAAATGCACATATGTAAATCAGAGAAATTAAAAATTTCTTGGGGGACCATGCCCCCCAAACACCCCTAAATAGCTCGAATTTGGGACCTCACCGGTATTAAAATTCCTTAAGGCAGTTTTATACTCAAAAGTTGTTGCTGTTTCTGGAAACATGTTTGCTTTGACTTCATATCTGGAGTTAATGCATTTATGATGTTAATGTGTTGCAGCTAGGAATATTTTTAGGCCTACCTAATATTAAAATTGAATATTCAGACATTATATACTCATTGTATCTCTGTGCTTTGACGATTTAGTAACATTGTGGCACCAAGATCAGCTAATATGGGGGCCCTTGGGTTTGTTATTGCCTCAGGGCCCCGCGTGTTCTTAATCCTGGCCTGGTTGCAGTGGAGTTAAAATTCACAGTTCCAGTCAATGTGGGAGCTTTTTTTACTGGATGTGAGACAATATTTGGACCATCATACATTGTTGTTTTGTTGTTGTTTCTTATGTTTTATGATACAGCAAAACTTTTGATTCTGCATTTTGACATTGAGACTGCAAAAGGTCTATTTGGGCTGCGCTTTATTTCTATTGTAGTTGTGTCTTCAGCCTTTTTGGTGTGTTAAATGTTAAGAATTTTTATACTTCCCCTTTTTATGTTTGAGTTTACAATGTGAAAAACAAGGTTGTGTCCCATATTATTTTAACATAGTATCATCATCATATCAGTGTAGATGTAGATTAACCAAAATAAACCATTAAAATATAAAGTAAATAAGTATTGTGATACTTGGTGCCAGTGACACTCTTGTCCCAAAAAGTATTGCTATACCACGATGCTCAATATGTTGTCCCACGGCGAGTCATTTTTCCCTGTTGCACCTACACAAAATTGAGGGTTCCCCCACCTGCCAAATCCCACTTTAACAACTGTACACACACACACACACACACTTTCATAGTGTTTCAGTGGAATGACAGACCAGGCATGTCGCCCCGTCGCTGATCTTCACAGCTCTCCAATTAAGTCCTTAAAACATTCAATATTGATGAATTCATCCTTCAGTTTTTCACTTTTCGCCACAGAGTAGTTATATCATACTCACAGTATGATACAAGTACCCACAGAAAAAGCTTGCAGATCCATTCTGTACAGGTTCAGCAAAGTCATATTCACAAGAATCTGAAGCGCCGGTACATAAGACACTTTTATTTTTGCTTACACCACACTAACGCTATAATTGCTGCAGTGTCCCTGAGTTATAACTGCAAAGGTGCAGATAAGCAACTGAATCGAGCTGCTGGTTCTATAACGATCACTCTCAAAGCAAGCAATACGTTCCTCTGACATTTTCTCCATTTGGGCTAATACAAGACTCTTAGACAACTCTTAACAGCAATTTCCTAGTTGTTACGTTTCCTAAGGAACTGCCATTAAGGCAGTTGAAGTTGATAAAATCTACATAGAGGGCCTTGGATGTGAACTAGAGAGTGGCGAACATTACCCAATTGCTACAGCATGTTCATGAATATCCCAAGATTTCCTCTCATTCAGAAGGCATTATTGATACAAGGGAAAGCTGATATGTATCTTTAATTTTGTATGAACAACCTATTTCCATCAGCCCTCGTAGAAAGTACAAGCGCGTAATAAGCAGAAGTAGAAGTTGCTACTTCATTTACTAGTCCTTAAAGTCATCATGAAATCAAAATGGACAAATCTTTTTTTTTTTTATGGAATATTGCAGTATTTATTATACATGGTTTATCTGTGCATATCATCCAATTCCAGGACAAAAACAAGTACTGCTTTAAATTTCTTCTTATTCAAGAAGCCGTTTCACTCAAATATATACACCAATCAGGCATAACATTATGACCTGAATAAGTGAAGTGAATAACACTGATTCTCTCTTCATCACGGCACCTGTTAGAGGGTGGGAGATATTAGGCAGCAAGTGAACATTTTGCCCTCAAAGTTGATGTGTTAGAAGCAGGAAAAATGGGCAAGCGTAAAGATTTGAGCGAGTTTGACAAGGACCCAATTGTGATGGACAGACAACTGTCCATCACAAGCCAGTTCCCGGTCCAGCCGGGGGCAGTCATGGCCTAGTGGTTAGGGAGTTAAACTGGTAACCCAAAGGTTGCTGGTTCGATTCCAGAACCGGTGGGAAATGACTGAGGTGCCCTTGAGCAAGGCACCTAACCCCTAATCGCTCCCCGGGCGCCACACAAGGCTGCTCGCTGCTCTGGGTGTTTGTATACACGTTTGCAGTGTGTGTGTGTGTTAACTACTCACTACTCTGCTCCTAATGTGTGTGCATTAACTGGATGGGTTAAATGCAGAGGTCAAGTATGGGTCACCATACACCATACTTGGCCGTCACGTGTCACTTTGTCAACTGGGTCAGAGCGTCTTCAAAACTGCAGCTCTTGTGGGGTGTTCCCGGTCTGCAGTGGTCAGTATCTATCAAAAGTGCTCCAAGGAAGGAACAGTGGTGAACGGCGACAGGGTCATGGTCGGCCAAGGCTCATTGATGCACGTGGGGAGCGAAGGCTGGCCCATATGGTCCGATCAAACAGACAAGCTACTGGAGCACAAACTGCTCAAGAAGTTAATGCTGGTTCTGGTAGAAAGGTGTCAGAATACACAGTGCATCACAGTTTGTTGCGTATGGGTTGGCTTAGCCGCTGAGTGCCCATGCTGACCCCTGTCCACCGCCGAAAGTGCCAACTGTGAGCACCAGAACTGGACCACGGAGCAATGGAAGAAGGTGGCCTGGTCCGATGAGTCACGTTTTCTTTTACATCATGCTGATTGCTGGGTGCGTGTACGTCGCTTACCTGGGGAACACATGGCACCAGGATGCACTGTGGGAAGTGTGATGCATTGTGCAATGTTCTGCTGGGAAACCTTGGGTCCTGCCATCCATGTGGATGTTACTTTTACACGTACCACCTATGTAAGCATTGTTACAGACCATGTACACCCTTTCATGGAAGCGGTATTCCCTGTTGACTTGGCCTCCAAAGTCCCCAGATCTATTGAGCAAATCCAATCGAGCATCTGTGGGATGTGCTGAACAAACAAGTCCAATCCATGGAGGGCCCACCTCACAACTTACAGGACTTAAAGGATCTGCTGCTAACATCTTGGTGCCAGCTACCACAGCACACCTTCAGGGGTCAAGTGGAGTCCATACCTAAATGGGTCAGGGCTGTTTTTGCAGCCAAAGGGGGAACAACAAGGGGGAAGAAAAGACTAATCGCAACTTCTGTTTCATGTAAAAAAAATCATAAATAAATACAATCATAATTACAAAACTTGAGTTAGTTAATAATTGTTAGCATTTTAAGCTATTAACTGTTTTATTCAGTGTTTTTCTCTATTTAAAATCACCATCAAACAGCATTCACAACACATTTTACTTCTGTAATGTGTTGTATTTCAGAGTGAAACTGGATATTCGCACTAATGAATTATTCAAAATAGGACAAATGTGCCTTAAATAGGCCTTACTGTTGTCTAAACATGTAACCTCTAATCACACAGACAGAGTGTGTTTCTCTAGGGTACTGGCCTCCACATTGCACTGTAACTGTAAATATTTTGGGTAACAGTGCTTACAGGCTCATGATCTGTGCTTCACAACACACATTTTGCCTTGCCTCGGGGTAAGACGGCTAATCGTGGCTAACCTCCCTCTCTTCAGAAGTTCCCATGGTGAATGAATGCCTATGGGCTGTAATGCATGAAATCCATTATAGCCTCTTTATTTTCATAAGCAGAAACACAGGAGGCTCTCGTGTGTGCTCTCGCATCCCCTGCTGTATTTCCTGGAATAAAGTTACACCACCATATCATTCATGTCCAGAATAAATGACATATAGCATCTAACATTTAAATTAGCATTTACAAATATATATTTGTAGGGTTTGTGTAAATAATATGCACCAGTGAATTGAACCGAGAGCTACAGGATATTAACATTCATTTATACAGTAGCCAAATGTTAATTATAAAGTGTTAATATGTTAATATGTGTTAATAGCCAGTATGTTATTACACTGGCTGGGGGGTCCGTAAAGACTTTTACAATGTTACAAAATATTTCTATTTCACATGAATGCTGTTAACTTTCAGTAATCTCAGGTATAAATTAGCCTACATTTTAAAATATAAAACAGCTAGGATATTTTAAATTGAGCTGCACCATTCTGAATAAAATTGAAAATCACATTTATCAGATTCTGAAGAGATAACAGGCCTAAACAAAAGAACATGTAATTTACTAGAGGTTCTGATTAATGTTAATTGCTGCAGTCTATTTAAAAATATATTTAATTCATTTGAATTATTTTTTAAAAATCAGTTTTCATGAATAATTCAATGATTTATTCATAGACTTCATTACGGGATAAATTAGGGTTTTTTTTTAACGAATCTCCCGAATGAACGGTTCAATGAAAATACATCTTGTCGCCACCTACTGCTGTAATGATAATTGATATTGTTTTGATCGCTATACTGTAGACGTCAGTGTTAATATCCGAACTATAAACTTCTATTCCAGTGCATATGTGATCATTTGAATGATTGTTAAATGATATGTGTGGTTTGTGAAACTGCCTGGCAACTGTTCTCTCAGGCTCAGCAGGATTTATTTGCCAACACCGGTGTCACACTGGAGAAACTTTTAAGAACTTTACCCAAGGGCATAATAACAGTGCCAGTCAAACCTGCTCTCACTAAAGATACGGAAAGACAGCATCACCCTTTAGGGATTTGAAGGCACCAGCATCCCAGACACTGGGAACCCACCACTTCTTAAGAAATAGTATTCGGTTATCATTTACTCACCTGCATGTAGCTTTTAAGCAGGGGGGGTCTAGACAATTTTTCGTGGGGGGGCCAGGCTGGGGCACAGACTCAGAGAGGGGTTGCACATTTAAATACATGTAAACTAGCCTGGATGCCAGCCGAACTTAGCCCCACCCACAACATTTTAACTCGGGCAGTTCGGTCTGGACTTGATCCGTAGAGGAGTAATTATGCCCGAACAGAAACTGTTCGGACCAATGAAATTGTCAGGGCGGGCTTTAGACGATGATGGACAGATGATAAACAGTAACGTAATCATCCACGTCATCAAAGGCGCTTGGGTTGAATTTGTTCTAATCCTAAACAGAGAACTTGTTCGTATATGCATTCACCTTTACTATTTCTCTCAGAAATGATGATCGTGTTGGTAAGTACTCTGTGTATCCTTAAATTCTTTTTTACAACACCGGAAAATATCGTTTACACACATCTTTTTCTTCTAACGTTACTTATTCCAGCGTGCGTGTAGACAGGGTTGCCAAGTTTTTACAACAAAACCCGCCCAATTAATACTCAAAACTAGCCAAAAACAAGCCCAATAGCTTTCCGGGGGGGTTCTCCGGGAAAAAAAGGCATTTGGGGGGTAAAATATGTGTTATTTTGGCAGGGCTGCCTGCTAAAATTCGCATTCCTGGGTCTGTATATCACATAATTGGGGTCACTTCAACCCGCGGACTTGGCAACACAGTGCAGTCGAGTTCTGTTGACATTTGACAACCAACGTTATGCGTCGCTCCGTTGCTCTGATTGGTTGTAGGTCTATCCAATTGAGGTCTTTCCTGGTTCGGTTTAAACACGCCCCATAATCACAGCCCAACGGAGCAGTATCAGACTCAAATTCTGACTAGAATTGAGTATGATAACGTCAGGCTACATGTAAACAGTGAACCAGTATAAATAGCCCTACACTGGAGGTAATTTATTATAATGAGTGAAAAGGAATTAAAAATTAGCAACTTCAAATATGAAATTGAAATAACAAATAACTCAACAGTAGTAGAAGCACATGGGCTGTGATAAATGCAATGCAAGCAAGATTTTTTCCATCATAGTTGTATATAGTTTTAAACAAGATAGACCAACATAATTGACAACAAAGGCTTTTGAGCTTAACAAGAAGCTGTAGCAGTGTTTATTCATATTTATATTACATTATAAATATATTATTTTTGTTTCCCACAGGATTTTGTGAGACTGTGCTGGGTAGACATTGGTCCCTCTAGGCTAGGGGGTGCCCCCCAAAAGAAAATTTTGTTAATTTGAAATTTAAATGCAAAAATCCGGTGCATTTTGAGAGCAAAATTAACTGACTAGATCCATGAAGAAATTTGTTTTTTCTAAACAATTTTGTACTTTAGTAGTAATTTATTATGGTTGCATAGATATGAATGGTGATGGTATAGGGCATAGTTCATAAATGGTAAAACATGTAGCGTATGCATTCGAACCATCAAAAATATGTAGCAAAAGAGGTTACCTTCGTTGAATTAACTTATTTCTAGAATAATTAGTGGGGGCCTGTAATACATATTTATTATGTGAATATTTAGGCTACTAGGGGTCTAACTGTTCAAATTACTCATGGTTCAGTCTGTATGTGCTATATTCAGGGAAAAAAGAACAAATAACGAAAATAAAAACAAATAATCTAACTATGCAAAAGCACAAAAAAATACAATAAGAGCAAAGATATACTTATAAAATAAACAGTGCTTTTCAGGTTTTTCTAGTAGGTCTAACATTAGTTCTCAGGTACAGAAATTGAATATCAGTAATCAAATGTAAAATAGCATTGCATATTTGACTGTATAAATTAAAGATCGTTATTAAAGTTACAAAAGCAAGAGCAGTGAGTGATTTCCTTGTCTTCTGTTGTTTGATTAACATTAAAAACACAGACAGCAGAAATATTAGTTTGCTAGAATACTCAAGACGTGTATTCAAACCATGACGTCTTAGTGTATTACCAACAGTAACCTTGGAAACGGTGGTCCCAGCTCTTTTCAGGTCATTGACCAGCTCCTCCCGTGTAGTTCTGGGCTGATTTCTCACCATTCTTAGGATCATTGAGACCCCACGAGGTGAGATCTGGCATGGAGCCCCAGTCCGAAGGAGATTGACAGTCATGTTTAGCTTCTTCCATTTTCTAATGATTGCTCCAACAGTGGACCTTTTTTCACCAAGCTGCTTGGCAATTTCCCCGTAGCCCTTTCCAGCCTTGTGGAGGTGTACAATTTTGTCTCTAGTGTCTTTGGACAGCTCTTTGGTCTTGGCCATGCTAGTAGTTGGATTCTTACTGATTGTATGGGGTGGACAGGTGTCTTTATGCAGCTAACGACCTCAAACAGGTGCATCTAATTTAGGATAATAAATGGAGTGGAGGTGGACATTTTAAAGGCAGACTAACAGGTCTTTGAGGGTCAGAATTCTAGCAGATAGACAGGTGTTCAAATACTTATTTGCAGCTGTATCAAACTAATAAATAGTTACAAAATCATATATTGTGATTTCTGGATTTTTTTTTTTAATTATGTCTCTCACAGTGGACATGCACCTACGATGACAATTTCAGACCCCTCCATGATTTCCAAGTGGGAGAACTTGCAAAATAGCAGGGTGTTCAAATACTTATTTTCCTCACTGTAAATAAATCAATGCACTGTAAAATATTAGTTTTAGTTAAGAAAACCGCTAGATCTACTAGTAAAGAATTAATACTGACAAGTCCAACAACATATTACCTTCCGACTCTGATGGGTGGGGGGGCACTTGGGGTGGCCAATTACATTTTGGGGGTGGCCCGTGCCACCCCAGGCCCCCCCACTGGCCCCGCTTCTGCTTTTAAGGTCCATTCACAACAGGAGCGATAATTGTAAAGCGATATTAGTAACGATATATAACGATATTAGTGTCCACACCAGCAGATGATAAAGTTCTGTTTATAATAAGAGCGGTGCGCTGCTAGCCTAGAAATCTAGATGCACCCTAGCAGCAGCAAATATCATTTGCAGCCAGGGTCATCTAGCAACTATCCGTTGGCTTGCGAGCTGGGAAAACCAAACTCTGGTCAGGCCAATCACATCGTGTATAGAGTCGGTGGGTGGGCTTAACATAATGACGGCAGAGTTGCTGCGGTTCTGAGTGCTACTTGTAAACAAAGAAGCTGACGAACAGCGGTCTTTCGAATCGGCTATAGCCGTGACTCTGGAAGACTTGGAGTTAAGCTTTTCTTTAAGGAAAGAACAAAGAATACCACTGAAGTCATTCTTAAGAAAGGAAGAACTGCAGCATGCACTTATAAAAAACACTATCATCCGTGTGGACTTTAATTGACCTTATTCACTGCAGCACCATCTTTGATTTTTAACGGGAGGCTGTGAGGATAGACTAGACATACATCTCTTCAGTGGGTTGTACTATTAGCCTATTTAAAGGCCCACTGAAGTGCCTTGGAACGTGCAGCATTATTCAATGTGTTGACGTAATTTCCCCTGAAACGGCTCAAGCTGTTAGCAGCTCCTCCCCTTTTTTGAAACAGCCAATAGTGTTTCGTTATTACCACAGTTTGACTAGCCTTTCTGTTTGTTAAAGCCAGTTTGCTCCGAATTTAACCGTTTATCATCATAATCTCTTTCATATCTCTTTGAAATACAGCATTCTGTGCAGAATTTAAATGGGTCCGATATGTTTTGTTGTCTGCGCCGACTCGCGCATACGATCCTCGCTGCGCTCTCATGTCTCTAGTCAACGGCTCTGGTCTAGACTATGTGTGTGCGCTGCTGCGGTGCGCGTGAAACTAGCGTGAAACCAGACTTCATTCGCCTCAATTGAAAACATATTTACACTGTCTGAATCGTTTCCTATCGCATGTATAGTGCGCTATGTGCCATTCACCATGTAGAAAAATGCAGGGGGGCGGGACTTCAGATTCTAGAGTGCATTTGATTGGACAGAAGGTTTGATGAGAAGGCGAAGTCTGCGATGTTGTCATCAAAATCTGTGATCCGTTTTAACGCAAGTGAGAGACTGTAAGTTTTGAATGCTTATATCTCCTAAATG
Organism: Romanogobio albipinnatus; assembly: GCA_023566225.1. NCBI lineage: Eukaryota > Metazoa > Chordata > Actinopteri > Cypriniformes > Gobionidae > Romanogobio > Romanogobio albipinnatus. Next base: position 9,165,576 of record CM042250.1, on the reverse strand, counting down.
CAAATTTTTTCATTGTTTTGGAACACACAAGCTTATTCATAACCTTAAGGCTAAGATAATCATACTAAAAGCTAAAAAAAATTATTTTGATTTCAGTGGGCCTTTAAAGGAGACTTATTACGCCCATTTTAACAAGATTTAATTGGTGTCCCCAGAATGTGTCTGTGAAGTTTCAGTTTAAAATACCTCACGTCATTGATAAATCCATGTTGTAAATACCCATTTCTGACTACAGTCAAGAACAGGCTGTTTTCGTGCATGTGCCTTTAAATGCAAATGAGCTGCTGTGCTGCCCCCACTCCACACAGTTCCCACCTCAATCGTATTCTCTGACAAATACTAACAAGACATCTGCTTGGTTTTGATTATCATCTATATTGCGATCCCTCTCACGGATAGCATATTTCTTCTTTCATCATTAATGTTTATTATTTCCACGCGTTTTAAAGCTATATTCGTTTAAACTTCTAATGAATTGTTTTCTGCGCGCTTATCTGAAGCACACGCACACAGACTGTCAGACGTCTCGTGAGTAACTTCTCTTTCACATTTTTTTTTGTGTTTAAACTGTCAAATACACACTTGATACTATTGGAGTCGCTTGCGAAAACAAAATGGTGGTGCTGTGGGTGGAAACGTGCAGATTAAGGGGCGGTAATATTATAATAAGATCCCCTTCTAACATCAAAAAGGGGAGAGAAATCTGAGCGGAGAAAGGCTTACCAAAATAAAACTAGATTAAAAAGTTTGTCGAGACAAACTGTAAGTTGGCTTGAAAAAGTATAGCCAGAAAGTTTGAAATAGTTTGAAGTTTAAAGTTTGAAATAGTTTGAAAAGTTTAAAGTTTGAAATAGTTTGTTTAAGTTAGTAGTTTAGACCTGCTATGCGGTTGCTAGGGTACTCAGGTGGTTGCTATGCAATTGCTAGGGTACTTGGGGTGGTTGCTAGGGTGTTGCTATGCGGTTGCTAAGGTACTTGGTGTGGTTGCTAGGGAGTTGCTAGTGTACTCAGGTGGTGCATAGAGTGGTTGCTATGCGGTTGCTAATGTACTCGGGGTGGTTGCTAAGGTCTTGCTATGTGGTTGCTAGGGTACTCAGGTGGTTGCTATGCGGTTGCTAAGGTACTTGGGGTGGTTACTAAGGTACTTGGTGTGGTTGCTAGGGTGTTGCTAGGGTACTTAGGTGGTTGCTGGTACTTAGGTGGTCGTGGGGCGGCAGTGGCTCGTGGGGCGGTAGTGGCTCAGTGGTTCATGTAGGTTGTCTACAAACCGGAAGGTTGGTGGTTCGATCCCCGGTTCCACCTGACCAAGTGTCGAGGTGTCCATGAGCAAGACACCTAACCCCAGCTGCTACCGACGAGCTGGATTGCGCCTTGCATGGCTGACACCACCGTCGGTGTGTGAATGGGTGAATGTGAGGCAATGTGTAAAGTGCTTTGGATGGCCATTGGTCTGTTAAAAACGCTATATAAATGCAGTCCATTTACCATTTGCTAGAGTGGTTGTTAGGGTACTCAGGGTGGTTGCTAAGGTCTTGCTATGTGGTTGCTAGGGTACTCAGGTGGTTGCTAGGGTGGTTGCTGGGGTCTTGCTATGTGGTTGCTAGGGTAGTCTGGGTGGTAACTAAGGTATTGCTACGTGGTTACTAGGGTACTCAGCTGGTTGCTCGGGTGGTTGCAATGTGGTTGCTAGGACACTTGGGTGGTAGCTATGGTGTTCTGGGTGGTTGCTACGCAGTTGCTAGGATGTTCTGCGGTTGCTAGGGTATTCTGGGTGGTTGCCACGGTGTTCTGGGTGGTTGCTATGCGGTTGCTAGGGTACTTGGGTGGTTGCTAGAGTGGTTGCTATGCGGTTTCTAGGGTACTCGGGGTGGTAACTAAGGTATTGCTACGTGGTTACTAGGGTACTCAGGTGGTTGCTAGGGTGGTTGCTAGGACACTTTGGTGTTAGCTATGGTGTTCTGGGTGGTTGCTACGCAGTTGCTAGGGTATTCTGGGCGGTTGCCACTGTGTTCTGGGTGGTTACTATGAGATGGATAGAAATAGTCAGATGATAGATAGAAATAGTCATTAGAAAGATAGAAATAGTCAGATGACAGACAGATTAGATGGATTAGATAGAATGGAAGTTTAAGTGTCAGTGGTTTAGAAATAGTTCATAGAATAGCAGCTTGATTGAGTCTAATGAGCCTCTCCAACTGTCAAAATCTTGGCTCATCTGAACAGTTTTAATCAGCATTTTTAGGAAAACCGTAAGTCGGATCAGTCTGAAAAGATAAGGCAACCTGAGTCAGAACAGTTTGAAGGTCTAGTCTGAGTTTGGTAGATGTAGCTTGAACAGTCTAGGAGGAGTAGCAATTCGTTTTTTAGTCTAATGCTGCGTTCACACCGGACGCGATTCGCGCGAGTGATTTACATGTTAAGTCAATGCAGAGACGCGAAATGGCATTCTGCAGCGCGATTTGCGCGAATGAGGCGGCGAGATTCGCGCGATTGAGGCGGCGCGAATGACGCGAATTGAGCGTTTTGAACGAGTGATTCGCGCGAATCGCTCAAGTTGAAAAATCTGAACTTTGGCGGATATTTCGCGCCGCGTTAACCAATCACGAGCTTGCTCTAGTAGTGACGCATTTACAAGCGGAGGCAGAAATCCCAACAACAATGGAGGACAAGATAATGGTGGCCGTATGTGGAGACCCGGAGCTGTATGACACATCATCCTATCACTACAGGAACAGGAATAAAAGGAATAAAAAGGATCTTGCTTGGAAGAAAGTGAGTTATTGTGAGTTATTGTGAGCCATTGTGAGCCAAGTGAGCCATTTCACAACGAGACAGGAGCAGAAAAAAAGAGCCAGAGCCAGCGGCAAATGTGAGAAGGACTAGCCGAGGGAAGGCGGGTCTCGCCGGGTACACGAGCGCTGAGCGCCGCCGATCCCCTGGATCTCACAACTCCGAAAACGCCAGATAAAATGCTCAAATAGGCACTCTTTTTATAAATTAACCACAGATTTGAGCTTTAAACAACTATATTATCGCCTGAAAAAGTCTTTAAACTACGTTTTGTCGCACATTAATAGTAGTATTTTTTACAAAAAAGCTCATATAGGCTCATATAGAGCAGAAGCCCCGCCCATGACGCGAATTCGCGTCTGGTGTGTAGTTGTCACACGCGTTTTTCACGCGCGATTCGCGCGAATTACACGCGCGAATGAAGCGAGTGAACTCAAAATGTTCAAGCGTCCACCTTCGCGCGATTAGCGCGAATTATTCGCGCGAATCGCGTCCGGTGTGAACGCCACATAAGAAGAATATAAATTTAAGTACAATATCAGTAAGTTGGCTCTTTCAGGCCAACTTAATTACTGGGTTGTCCTTTTTCACGTTTTCTGGGTTGGTAGATGCACCGGAAACCGGTATAACGTATAGTATAGTATAACGTGAGCTGTGGAAAATTGTAAGTGATCTAGGAGCTTTACACAGCTTTTACAGCTGATGCCATTGAAAACACGGTTAGTCTATCCCTCACAGCCTCGCTTTCATTCCTGTCATGGTGCTGCTCTGAATAAGGTCAATAGTTGTTGTTTTAGTTATATTTATTGTTATCCTTCTTGGTATGAACAAGCCTTAAATCTTCATTTCTAAACCACAGTAGTCTGTGCTCTCCATCTAGCCTATTTTCAATGAAAGAAAGGTTTCTGTTTATTCTGATAAATATCTTGTTTTGTGTTCCAGAAGAAAGTCATGCTGGTTTGAAACAACATGAGGGTGAGTTGTTTTGGGATGAACATTAAAAATACACCTCAGGAAAGTCTTCACATAGCTCTTCTCAGATAAAGCACAATCAATCTCTGATCATAGACACCTTTGCCTAAAATGGTAGGCTACTTTCTCCTAAAGACATTTGTCTGAAATCACTTCAAACACTTGGAAAAATCCATCCAATCTAAGCAGATTCCTGACATCTGCACAATTTATGACAGTTGTTCCTCATGTCGATTTGGTTTTGATTAGATGACTTTGCTGTACCAGTATTTGAACTTTAACATCCAAACAAGCAAGAAAACATGGCACACTGAAGAACAATTGTTTCACACCATCCCTTATAGATATGACTTCCTGAACACAGCATTCCAGAATCACACTGTCATTCATCTCTTCTGATTAAACCCTGCAAACATCTAATTAAATCCAGCCTCAATAGTCAGAGATGAAATCTACAATTCTGTGAAGTTTATCCAACGGAAGAATCATGATAGCATGATGACTATGCAGTATGGCACTTTCCAGCTTTTGTGAGCAGTATTAGATATTCTGTGTCCCACATTTTCTGCACAGCCCAGTGACTGAATGACCTGCTAGATAGCTAGATATATATATATATATACATATACATATACAGACACATACACATACCCATACCCATACACACACAGTATCTGGCACCAAGATGTTAGCAGCAGATCCTTCAAGTCCTGTTGTGAGATGGGGCCTCCATGGATCGGACTTGTTTGTTCAGCACATCCCACAGATGCTCGATTGGATTGAGAGCTGGGGAATTTGGAGGCCAAGTCAACACCTTTCCTGAACCATTTGTGCTTTGTGGCAGGGCGCATTATCTGCTGAAAGAGCCACAGCCGTCAGGGAATACCGTTTCCATGAAAGGGTGTACATGGTCTGCAACAATGCTTAGGTAGGTGGTACGTATCAAAGTAACATGGATCCACATGGATGGTAGGACCCAAGGTTTCCCAGCAGAACATTGCACAAAGCATCACACTGCCTCCGCGGGCTTGCCTTCTTCTCATAGTGCATCCTGGCGCCATGTGTTTCCCAGGTAAGCGACACACACGCACCTGGCCATCCACGTGATGTAAAAGAAAATATGATTCATCAGACCAGGCCACCTTCTTCCATTGCCCCATGATCCAGTTTTGATGCTCATGTGCCCACTGTTGGTGCTTTCAGTGGTGGACAGGGGTCAGCATGGGCACCCTGACTGGTCTGCGGCTATGCAGCCCCATACACAACAAACTGTGATGCACTGTGTATTCTGACGCCTTTCTATCAGAACCAACATTGACTTCTTGAGCAATTTGAGCTACAGTAGCTCGTCTGTTTGATCGGACCACACGGGCCAGCCTTCGCTCCCCACGTGCATCAGTGAGCCTTGGCCGCCCACGACCCTGTCGCCGGTTCACCACTGTTCCTTCCTTGGAGCACTTATAGATACTGACCACTGCAGACCGGGAACACCCCACAAGAGCAGCAATTTTGGAGATGCTCAGACCCAGTCGTCTAGCCATAACAATTGGGTCCTTGTCAAACTCGCTCAAATCTTTACGCTTGCCCATTTTTCCTGCTTCCAACACATCAACTTTGAGGACAAAATGTTCACTTGCTGCCTAATATCTCCCACCCACTAACAGGTGCTGTGATGAAGAGATAATCAGTGTTATTCACTCCACCTGTCATAATGTTATGCCTGATCGGTGTAACGATATATATAAAATTAGACTAATTAAATCCAGCCTTTATTCGACTGTAGCATTGAAAACAACCTAAATTTGTACAAATACAAACTGTTAAACATGATCACTTAGAAATATAAATATATATATAGGTTGTATTCGTACAAATTTAGGTTGTTTTCAATGCTGCAGTCTAATAAATACTAGTACCTCGTATTTGAATTTTTAAACAGCAGGGGGCAGCACTGTGTCCTAGTTTTATTGTAGTCAATGAAAACAGAACATAAAACAAGGAAAACAAATAATGCTTGCTTAAAATGTAGCAACTGATACTTGCAAACACAATAAAATCCTAAAACTCAGATATAAACATCCTAAAATTGCTAAATGTTACTTGACTACTAAAGTAGTCTTTGCTATTACTTGAGTCACTTTTTTGAGTTTGTAAAGTATGCATTAACATAACACTATATAGCAACAACACACATTTGATTCGAGACCATTTTACCTAAAACCACAATTATTATTTGAAATAGGCCATTTCTCATCCACTTTCAGATTTAATTATAAAAGAACAAACGTTTACATTCAGTTTTTCTTCAGTGTTTTATGGGCCATTTATGGCCCTTTATGGGATTTATGGGCCCCACTTTATATTAGGTGGCCTTAAGTACTATATACTTACATCAAAAAATAAGCACAATGTACTTACTGTGTTCAAAATGTATTGCAAAACACTTTTTTTAAGTTATGGACAGATGTGGTGGCATAGGGTTAGGTGTAAGGGAAGTGTCAACTGTGTAATTACAAATGTAACTACAGAAATTAATTACAAACGTAATTGCGGGTATTTTTACAAAGTACAATGTAAAAACATGTATGTACACAATAAGTGCATTGTATCAAATGATTAATTAAAATGTTAGTACATAGTAAGGACACCTAATATAAAGTGGGTCCGATTTATGTACATTTGAAATGCTAAAACACATAACATATCCAAAATATCCTCACAAAACATCTGAAAGTGGTGTTTTTTCCAGTGTTAAGGTATAGAATTAACAAAAAAATCATATGCTTTTTACAATGCGAGTTCTCAGAACGGCATCACAGCAAGCCGATGGATAAATGTGCATTGATGCGGTCTCTTTGTCTTAATCTACACTGCAAAAGACTTAGAAATGTACAATTTGATCTACTGTGAATAAAGACACTCCATAATTACAACACAGCTCAGGGGAATGAAGAAAAGAACAGAATAGAGTGGAACAGGGAGTGAAAGGGAGAGGGGGAAGGGCCACACTTGAATCTATAAGAGCACAGGCATTGGCTTTATCCCCCGTGTGACACTCTCAGAGAAACAAACCTAAACCTCAGGCGCTCTCTCACACACACAGTCACACCACACGCTGCAGGACCGCTCGTTCAGGATGGCGACACAGAGAAAATGCCAGAAATCCTCAGATGTTGCTTTCTTAGTCTGTATTTTTGCTGTCTTATTTCAAGGTGAGTAATTCACTTTACTTTCGTTCTACTGCAGATGTTTGGACCTAACTTTGCACCACTCAAGATGCTGTGCAGATTTAAGGGAGGGGCGTGCTGTACATTAACATTTTGATATTAAAAAGGTTTGATCTACTCCAAACTTTTAGCAGCGTTTAGAAAGTAACTAGTGTAGAAGTTTCAGTGCATGCTTTCATGCATGCGTTTCTCTTATCCGCTCTGGTGCTTGGCTTCCAGCGAGGCTACCACACCCCAGGAATACACTTTAAATAAAGTTGTTGAGTTTCCTCTCAAGTTAATGGCTTGAGATCAATTGAATCGCTCTCTTCCACTCAGTGTATCTGTGCATATATTACATCACCAGGTGGTCGTGTGTGCGTCTGTATGTGAAATAAAAAGTCCATCTGTTGTTATTCCATTAGGCATAAAGAGGATTTTGTTCATTTGGCGGGCTTTGAAGCATCCAGGTGTTTCCAAGACCCTGGGCAGCTAAAGTTGTGGACCGTATGATGTAATACACATTTCATACTCAAGAGACGGAAACAAACATTGATGTTTACATTATTACAACTGCAAATAGCAAATGCAGTGGTGCAAAATTATTTTCTGAATCTATATTTATTCATTATTAATACGTCTACATTTTCAGTAAAATATCTAAGCTTATTTGATGTACAAAATTGCATGAATTATTTAGATTTGCTTTCTTTTAGGTTAGAATTAAGATTATTTTCTTTTAATTTACTTTATAATCATTGTTTTTAGCCAATATCTAACAAAAAAATGACCAAAATCTAACAAAAAACAACTCAATTGTACTTCTCAATTTGATGTATTTTTCTTAGGAATATAGTTCATTGCTGGAAAACAAAAAGTGCTCAAACTTTTTCTTAATTTGTATTGTGTTTGCAATAAATCCTGCTAAATTGCATATATGACCCAATATTTGTTGAAGATTCTATGAATATTAAGCATTTAAAAAAAGTTTAAAATACTTTAAATATTCAAGTAAACCATTTTAAATAAAGAAAATGAGTGAAATAATTATATTATGAAATAATTCATTATATTTATTGTAATAAAATGTTTCAAATGTATAAAAAAATATATACTTTTATTTTTATTTTTGTGTTCAAGATTTAAAAAAAATTATATAATGAGAATGTACAACATGAATCCATTTTCCAAATCATGTTTTTGTCTTACCCTGAATCATTATGGTACACTTATAATAAGTGTTGATATTGGGACTATTTCAGACCGGTCTGGTAGGAACCGCTGCAGAGGAGCACAGTCCCTGTGTGACTCGCCATAGAAATAAACAGAGAGAAGTAGCTCCGGCTACAATGTTCTTCCGCAAGACACATGCAGTTGTTTATTTACCGCTAGAGTGCAAAAAGTTACGGACTGCAGCTTTAACTAGGCATTAATATGAAGAAACATGCATTTATAAGTCACCGTCATGTTTATTTTCCAAGGCAGGTTTGGGACAATGCATGAACTTCCTTACTCACGACAACCAAGAGCAGATTTTGTTCTCATTGGCTTAGGTCCCATAACTCAGTTATTGTAGCTTAAAGGGGGTACGAGCTCTGCTGATAATGATGCTTTGGCAGAGAGTGAAGGGGTTGGGCTGTTCAAGAAGTGTCTGATTAGAAACATAAGAGTCTGTCTTTCCTCCATATGTTTGCTGCCCTCCCTATTTGGGTGGAGACAGTGTGGGCCCCACACTCGTTTACTGAGAGAGGAAGAGAGAGACTGAGGGGTCAGAGGTCAGGGGGGGGCATGCTGTGAGAGAGAGATGGGGGAAGAGAGAGAGAGGGGTCCAAAGTTACATTCCTCCTTCCCTTTAACTGGATTGTTTGAGTCTCAAATTCCAGCATCCCTAAGGGAACGCTCAGTGTTGCAGCAGACGACCAGGCATCATTTGGTCGAGCAGTGCAGAACTGAACAAAATGTCCTATATTGCTTTCTCAACAGCAGAGAGAGATGATGAATTACAGTATGAATTTCAATAAGGTCCCATTTCTTTCAATTCTGTTCTGTTCATTTACATAACAGCACTGAAAATTGCAAACTTTTGAAAACAAAGTGCAATTTTTTTATAAAAGATACCATTATTATCTCTGTGTAAACTACAAAAAGTGCATTTGTGAAACCGGTGACGTCATGCGCATGCGTATTATGTGTTAGTCTATAGGTGCGTAGCGTTTCTAGGGATGCACCGATACCACTTTTTTCAGACCAAGTACAAGTACTTACATTTGGGTACTTGCTGATACCGAGTACTGATACGAGTACTTAATAATACCATTACAGTTCTTCTAACAATGTTTTATTTTCATCAGATGTTTTTCACTTTCTGACTGTAACAAAGTAAATACACAAATTGATGCTGTTGCTGACATTTTAATATTCAACTTGGTGTTTTCCTAAACAAACATGGCACTGCTGCCCATTTCACATAAATGTAACCTGTAACATTCAGTGGATTCCAGTACCACACGACATAGTAGCAGAACCACTGAATTCAATTATTATACGTTATCATACCCATACAGTCCTTTTCGGAAAAGTGAGTGGCAGGTTCTTTTTGATGAAAAGAAGCTTCTCTCCATTATCAGCTATGAGCCGGTTTCTGTTTTCATCTGCAATGTGTGACACTGAGCTAGGGATGTGCGAGACTAGTCAATTAAACGTTAGTGCTGCACTTGGAAAATACTAGTCGTTTACATATTTTGGGCACATTTAAGGTTTTGCTTTAAATATATATTTTTTTTTTACAAAGGCTATGTTTAAATTACTGTTGTGTAAATGTTATATCTTGAAATTAATATATTATTTTGAAAAGTGTATATTTGCAGCAAAACGAAATCATTTAATTTTACCTCAGGGTTTGCAAAGCGTAGGTTTGCAATGCGTAGGTTTTCTCTGGCGCTCACGGAGGCTTCAGATAAATCTCCACTCGGGTGAAGGAGGATTTTGAAAGCGTACACAAAACTTTTCCATTTTCTTCCATGCCATGTCAAACTAGTATAACAATTAAGCTTGCTTAGGCTTGTTATACTACCGGGGTTAGGCTAGTCATTGCGCACATCCCTACTAAACAGCCCTTCACTTTCAGCACTCACTACCGAGAGGTATCTGCCTCACGAGCGGTTAAGCTTGGTTTATACTCACCGAAAATAAAGCCATTATGGCAGTCGTGCACTTTGAGAGCGCAAGACCCCTTTGCACTTGGCACCGCGGTGTGCGGGTGTGCACGGCGAATTATGTAACTTTCCACGCAGCTCCGCATCCGAAGATGCGTTGCCATAAAGTGGTATCGGGTGCGGTTGTATCGGGGTAGTTTTACGAGTACGAGTACTTCACAACAGTATCGGACCGACACCCGAGTACTGGTATCAGTATCGGTGCATCCCTAAGCGTTTCTTTACAAAGTGACATTGCCAACTACTGGCCAGGCAGCAGAATACAGCGTTTTTAGTCGTTTTCATGGATCCGTGTGAATAGGGATCATTTTGACAAAGTTGTAGTCCATCCACCATCTTCTGCTTATCTGGGGCCGGGTCACGGGGCAACAGTCTAAGCAGAGATGCCCAGACTTCCCTCTCCCTAGCCACTTCCTCCAGCTCTTCCAGGAGAACCCCGAGGTGTTCCCAGGCCAGCCGGGAGACATAATGTGTCCTAGGTCTTCACCGGGGTCTCCTCCCGATGGGACGTGCCCGAGAAGGCGTCCAGGAGGCATCTGAAATAGATGCCCGAGCCACCTCAGCTGGCTCTTCTTGATGTGGAGGAGCAACGGCTCTACTCTGAGCTCCTCCCGAGTGACCGAGCTTCTCGCCCTATCTCTAAGGGAGCGCCCAGGAAAAAAAGCTCATTTCGGCCACCTGTTTCCGGGATCTTGTCCTTTCGGTCATGACCCACAGCTCATGACCATAGGTGAGAGTAGGAACGTAGATCAACCGGTAAATCGAGAGCTTCGCCTTACAGCTCAGCTCCTTCTTCACCACGACAGGCTGGTACATCAACCGCATTACTGCAGAAGCTGCACCGATCCGTCTGTCAATCTCCCGTTCCATCCTTCCCTCACTCGTGAACAAGACCCCAAGATACTTGAAATCCTCCACTTGAGGCAGGAACTCTCCACCAACCTGAAGTGGGCAAGCCACCCTTTTCTGACTCTTTTTCCATCGGTTGGTCGGAACGTCTGGATGCGAAAAACGCAAAATATATATAGTATTTTCTTAAACTACAGTGAACCAAAGACCGTCACATTATTACTGTTTTTACTGTATTTTTGATCAAATAAATACACCATATAGAAAAAAAAGTTCTATATGGCACCAAAAATGGTTCTTCGTCGTAATCATAAGCCCCGTTTCCACCGGAATTACCAGGAACTTTTTTTACAGGAACTTTTTTTCCCCCAGACCTGCTGCTGTTTACGTTTCCACTGCAGTCTAAAGTACAGAGAAGATTAGGCAAAATTAGTCCAGTGATGTAGGACTGTGCGCGGCGCGACTGCTCCTCCCAGTCAGCGACGGACAGTAATAATTTTTGTGCGATACTGTCTGCAACAATGACAAGTATAGAGGAGATTCAAGCAGTGCTGCTTTTGCTAGTTATGTATTGGTTTACGAAAGAGGTAATTAACAAAACGGCGGAAAAGAGGCGAGCACCAATACTAAAGTGTATTCTGAAAGCTCGTAAAGCTAGATTTAAAATAAGACAAAAAGTATGTTATTATCAGCTATTACGGACATTGACCGTGAGATGGCTGAGGCGAATGTGTGCCATCAGACAGAAAGAGCAAGGCTGATATTTGTTGAACGCAGAACGATCCTCGCAAAAGACCTTTTAAAATGCCGGTTGAAATAAAATGCTGCGTGAGCTCAACCAATCAGCATGTTCAGTGCCCAAGTCCCACCCTCGAAAGTTCCCGAACTTTGAAAAAGTACCACCTCGCTAGCAGGGCCATTCGGAAGGGGAAATATTTACTCGGAACTTCATTTAGACCCTGGTTCCTGCGAGCGAAACACACAGAGTACCACCCCAAAGTTCCTAGTTCCTGGGGAAAGTTCCTGCGGTGGAAACGCGGCTATAGAGGAACCACTTTTGGTGCTATATAGCACCATATCTTAACATGTTCTGTATATGGTAGCGGTGCTATATAGCGCCTTAGTCAAAGAACTGGAGAAGAACCAAAATTGGTGCTATATAGCACTTAAAAAGGTTCCCTTATGATTACGAGCCAAGAACCATTTTTGGTGCCATATAGAACCTTTTTTCTTTAGAGTGTACAGCTTTGATGAGCACAGAATGTTTGAACGGTGTATACATGTTTAAGTGTTACAATTTATAAATGAACATTAAACTAGATTAATAAATAATGTGTTAGTTCATAATACCTAAAAGATTCTAGAAGAATCAAACATTTACTGAATAAAATGTGATGTTTGCCTGTGTAAAACTTGGCTAATGCTAGGTGTTGTTGATTTGTAGGGTGTTCTGGACAGTTGCTAGGGTGTTCTAAGTGGTTGCTATGTATTCCGAATGGATTTATATGATTGTTTTTTCTTTTGATTGTGAAGTCAAAAGAGCCAATCCACAAGCCTCTTTGACAGTCTGGTCCCCCTTCAATGCATGTCTATGGGGGGAAAAAATCACCACCTGGGAAAAAATGTGTAATCACTTAAAAAAAGTGAATTTATGAATGAGATTTGAGGAAAATTTCTTTGCCTTCGATAGTCAAAAGTGACAGATGTAGTTGAGATGGGGGTTGGAGGCATATGCTCATACATCTGCTGTAGTAAAACTGATCTCTCCTAGCAGCTGACGAACTGTCAGTGTTATCAAGTGTGAAGCAGGGCATGATGTATCGAGCGTGTTGTCGACTCACAGAGAAGCTGCGACGTGGGACATCGCCAAGTAGCGTGAGCAGCCTTGAGGATCACAGTCCAGATGTAGAACAAATACATAGCACTTTGTTGACACCCCCACCCCGTCTGCCTTTTTTTCCTCGCATGACAGCTTTCTTTATCGTTCCTTCTTCCCTATGGCTTAAAAGGAATCCATCCGATCCTGTTATTCAGGCATTCCTGGGGTTGGAATTTTGAAACAGTCTACGACTGGGAATTCCCAGAGGCTTTGAGGGAATGGCAGAGATGGTAAGCGAACGAGGGATGTAACTTCCTGTTATGTGATGGGAAAAGTGGAGGGAATGGGGTGAAGATGAGTTGAGGAGGGTGAATAGATGTAACATCTGTGTGGAAGGGGGTTGTATGAATGTTCCCTATGGTTGTAAGGAGCTCACTTGTAATGCTCGAGGTGGGGCTAGTGCATGTGTGAATTGGTCTATAGGACTGCCTCCGGAGGTCACATTTTTCGGCCGCATACGTCATAGGCTGTTGCATTTCAGTAAATTAACCATTATATTCCAAAGTCATGAGGCAATTACAACAATTTACGCTTCACAAGGAATAATGGTTCATTTTATAATGGATACCGTTCTGAAATAAGACCTCCTTGATGACGCATGCAGCCAACAAATGTGACCTCTTCGGAGTGAGACACAGCTAACATCTGTGTCTGTGTCTGGACAATGTTTCACCTTCATTATTCCTTTCTAAAACAAAATGTTTGGTAAAACTGTTTCTCTGGCCTTTGTCCAGGAGCAATCATACAGAAAGAAAAATGGAAATGCGATTAGTATCATACAAAATGTCACTGAAATTTTCGAAACAATTAAATACTTTTAAATAACTAAATAAATGCATACCGTATTGTTCCGAATATAAAGTATGGTAAATACTTGTAAAAATGTACCAACAACCACATTCAAAAATACACACTTCATGGCATAGCTGCCATAAAAATAACCTGAGGTTCTCATTTAGTAGATTTCTCTATGACTGATTTCTCACGTTTTTTATGTACAGTGACGTGATGAGAGATGCTGGCATGTCAAAAAGGTGTTTGATCCGCATTACCTATCTGATCCAGGAGGGATATGAATGTTTTCTCCTTATGCCAATCACATAGCGCTGAAAAGACAGCAGTTTCTTCCTAAAGTCAGAGGGCAAGCGGCAAGCGCTAATCTATTATGGCACATCAAATCGGCCGCTTCGAGGATATTGACAGGCAAGGGCATCAGCACTGTACATAGCCGAAATAAGAAATGACAGGCCTCACTGGTGGGTAAGTTCAGCTCTTTGGTGATATCCAGTGCCTTCAGCTGGATGACGGCTCTGGTTTTGCAGCCCCTCATTTATTTTTCGGCTATACACTTGCCTGTCAGTTTCTGTGAAGCGGCAGCTTTTAGGACCACGGTAAGCTTCTTTTTTTTAGGGTAGAGTGGGGGAAAATGCCCCCCTACTGTTTTTCCCAAAAATAACCACTAGATAAAATCAAGATACGTTATATTGTTGTTGCTATGGACTACTTTGACCAGAGTGATGTAAAAGTTTTCACTGCGAAGCTTACACTGGTGAGGTACCTGAGAGAAAACAGATTTCACGTTAAGTGATATCATTTTTAACAGTAAGAAAAAAGTGTTTTAAAGCTTGCTGTTTTGCAGAACATCACATCACAGTTTAATATGAAATGAGAAGAGCAAGGCCTATAGTTAGTGAGTACTTGTTATTTAAGGAAAATATAATAATATTTTCAGAATGACCACTTTTTTTCAAACCTAGTCTGTGGGGTAAAACGCCCCCAGCCACCAGGGAGCATCGCTTCCCACTATCATAAATACTGTAGTTACTCACATTCTTAGTTTTTCCATCAAATGTAATCTAACTAGGTGGTTGAATAAAAATATTAGGACTTTATATTTAAAAATTACCTCACATTAGCATCAGCTAGCTAGTTTGCCAGCCAGTTAGCATCAACTAACAATATATATATATTTTTTTTTTAAAAATGGTTCATTAATAATATTCATATTTATCTACTGTTATGTTGGCTTGTCTTTTTACTTTTAAGCTAAAACATGCTTGTACTATGATTTTGCTGTAAACTTATAAAGCAAATTGCTTTGGGGTATCTGTGGGGTAAAACGCCCCCTTGGTACACATTTAATTTTTGTTAAAAATCGAATAGCATAAACTCTGGACATTTTTCATACTTGGTTTATAATGTATGTCATTGTCACTGAAAACCAGGTTAACTATTCTAGATACATTTAACTTTTGTTTCACAGAAAAAGTTACATTTAAAGGGGCGTTTTCCCCCACCCTACTGTTAGCATTTTTTTGGGCTAGCTATCTTCTAACATTACACTCTGACATACCGTATTTATTGGCTGCTTAATGAGAGTTGTTTGATGACTCGTATTACACATATTTGCCATTCCCTTTTGTTGCGGGTGTATTATGCACGTAAAAGTTTAGACCTTGAATATAAGACAATGTATTTCCAATAAAAAAAAAACATTGTCTTATTTTCAGAACAATTTGGGTACATACATTTTTCTTAAAAGTTCTTTCAAAAATAAAAATTATGTCAACTCTCATTCTTCTATGGAAGCATTTTGTTCGCCACAGGATAAAACATTTTTAAAGATAATTGCGAATTTTAACCTTTAACCTGATTTTTATAAACTCACAATTGCAAGAAAACAAGTCAGAATTCATAAACTTTATAAAATGTATAAACATAAATCACACAATTGTGAGTTATGCAGTCCAATTCCAATTCTGGATATCCAATAAAGTCCAATTGTGAGGGGGGAAAAAAGACTCTTTTTCTAAGAATTTATAATTTATAACTTTAATTTGCGACTTTATATCACGCAATTCTGAGAAAAAAGTCTGAATTTGGAGATAAAAAGTCACAGTTACCTTGCTTTATTCAATGGCGGAAATAAGCTTCCATATTCGTCTGTGGGACACAGATATATAACAACACTGGACCCCACTGACTTTCATTGTATGGACAAAATTTCTGTGTGTACTACAGAACAAGGTCATACAAGTTAGGAATGACATGAGGGTGAGAAAATGATAGAATTCTCATTTTTGGGTTAACCTTTAACTTTAAAAAATGCATTTCCCATCCATAGTTTGCTCAAGTCAGATATTCATTCCCTGCTGAATGAATTGCAGAGACCCTGATGCTGTCAATTCTCTCTCTAAAACTCGTATGGTGCGTTTTGAGATGTGTTAGTACCACCATACCAAAAATGACTAAAATCTGGGTCACTAATTTTACCAAATTGAAGCCACGCTTTCATATGATTGTCAGTAATGTAATGTATTCTATTGAGTCGCAGGCCACTGCTATTCAGAGCTCCTGATATGATTTAATTTACTGTCAGCTATACTAGAGCTTTCAGAGCAAAGTCTCAATGTGTTTGTGCTGAAACTTGTAATGCTTTCTAAGTAGTTTCTGCATGATTCAATCATTCAATATATTCTCTAAACAACCATTATCAGACAGAAGTCATATGGCAGATAGACTGTGTAGCGTTGAAAACAAGACCAAAGAGTCACAATATCGATCTATTAGGAGTGCATGCGAGAAAACACAAACTGGAATGAATCACTTTTGCTATCTTGCACTAAAGTCCAAAAGTCACTGTTAACAGACCGACAGTATAAGTGTACTGTATATCAAGTTGCTGTCACCCTCAGATATGCTTTCTATAGCACAAGACAACAGCTGTGACGGGCAAGTGTCACATATTGCAGAGAAATCAAGTGTTAGAATGCCAATCTCAATTTTATCCTCTAGGTTGCCCAATGGCTCAAGAACCCTCTTATAAAGAAAATGTCACTGTATGCTATACACTCTAAAAAAAAAAGGTTCTATATGGCACCAAAAATGGTTCTTGGCTCGTAATCATAGGGGAACCTTTTTAAGTGCTATATAGCACCAATTTTGGTGCTTCAGTGGTTATTGATGATAGACAAAAGTAGACAAAAGTTATTGATGTTGCATTATAAGTTCTTAAGATCAACTATTTGGTTTCTGGCCTCAATAAAAGCACCAGTAAATAAAGTTTTAGAAGATCACTAAAATGATCTTATCAATGTTATCCACAATAAAACAATACACTGCAATTCAAAAGCTTGGGTCCGTTTTTTTTTTTTTTTTTTTTTAAGATATTACAGTTTTTCTCCATTGGTTTGGCTCATTTCTTGAAACAGAAATGACATTCTCAAAATTGTAAGATCTTTTGGCCAAACAGTCTTACAATTCAGCACAACACTATAGCTCACTTGCAAAAGCTAATATCTCTCCCAAAAGTGTTCACTCATGCTTCAAAATTAAATTCCTTTCCCATATAAATAGTCAGTGCCATGAAAATGGCAAAGATCCTTCTCAATTGCTTTGGCTCATTTCTTGAAACAGATCGGACGTTCTCAACACTCTTGGTGCTTTTGCCAAAATAACGTGGATGGTTCGGCACAACACCATGGTTCACCTGCAAAAGCTCATACCCCTCCCAAAACTGTTCGATCATGTGTCAAAACTAAATTTCCTTCTCATTTAAACAGTCAGTGCCCCCAAAATGCTTCGTCCCTTTGGCATTGTGTAAGCACTGCAAGTCAAAATGTTTAGATGTTTTGTTACTATGGCAGAGGACCATTGAAGGACTGGGCTAAGACTGAAAGGTGGACATGAGGGATATTTCATTGACAATGGTTACTGTACAGTTTTTTGTCTAGCTAACAGAATACAATTGTGTATAAAACTGAAAAAAAAGGGTAAGAGTAACCTCCAAGGTTTGACATCACATCATACTGCCTAGGAAATTGTAACCATTATCATTCACACACATAAAGTAACTTCCATACATCAGAGTAAAAAGAAATGAATACAGCATAATATACTGTAATATAAACACAAACAAAAAAACAATGAAAATGATATGCAGCCTACAGTGCTGTAAATAAAGCTAGAGTTTCACAACTAACAGTTCTTCACTGGTCACTGTCCTCACCCTCCCTCTCCTGGCCTTCCTGGCCATTCAGAGATATTGTTAGAGTAAAGTATATGAATATATTGATCAAACAGTACACACAAGACCAGTACTGCGTATTGATGAAAATATTTATTTCTCTCCACATTTGTAAAATCATTGATTCATTCATGCATTTTCAAAGGTTTGTTTTTTATATCTGCTGAGGTTGGGCTGAAGTCTCTGTCCAGCCCCTCTCAATGTCTTAGTAGTACCCATGGGTACCAAGGTTGCCCAAATTGCATCTGATAAATTTGGTCCCTGTCTTCTTTGGCCACATCCTACTCCAGGTCTACCTCTTCCTACTCCCTCTTCCCCTCTCTACCCCCTTCCCCTCTCTACCCCCTTCCCCTCTCTTCCCCCTTCCCCTCTCTACCCCCTTCCCCTCTCTACCCCCTTCCCCTCTCTTCCCCCTTCCCCTCTCTACCCCCTTCCCCTCTCTACCCCCTTCCCCTCTCTACCCCCTTCCCCTCTCTTCCCTCTTCCCCTCTCTTCCCCCTTCCCCTCTCTTCCCCCTTCCCCTCTCTACCCCCTTCCCCTCTCTACCCCCTTCCCCTCTCTTCCCCTCTCTATCAGTGATGCACGGGTTGATCCAAAATGAGCAGGTGCCTGCGGTCAATATTATTTTTTTATGATATTCGGGTTTATGATATTCCAAAAATATTTTTAATGATATTCGGGTCGCGGTCGGTCGGGTCGTCAATAAATTATTTGCCTTTTGAATGTTGAGCGTTATTAACTTTTGAATAAATGCTGACACGGGACAAAATGCCCGATTTCCCAACACATTTAACTGAGCAATGCCATTGTACCATTTTAATAGGCTACTTTTAAAGGCGCATTTAGCTCAGTAAAGTCAGTTTTATGTATTCAGTCAGTTTTATGTATTTTCTGAGAGGGGGCCGGATATTTGCTGGGAATGTCGGGGGAGAGACAATCTTCAATTAGACTGGATAAACACATGCAGCATCTTAATTGTTAAGAAAATGAAACGAAATAAAGGAAAAAAATCAAGCCTTTATTACATAACACTAGGCTATATCATACAGCATTCAGAAAAAGAACAGTTTGCGCTCCTAAGGGCTTTCTCACTTCTCTCAGTTGACTAACCCGCTGATGAATTCTTCAAGCAGGGTCGAAACATAAACATCGGGTTCATCAATAATATGCATCCAGACAGTTGAAGAACGGCCTACTCTCGCCGCTGCACCTCTGAGCGCACCACGTCAGGGCCTGAAACATTTTCTCAATGGCCCAATGACGCTACGATGAGACTTTTAAAAAATGCTGGTCAGGAAGCGGGTTGGGTACAATATTTTCTTCTTTTTATTTGCGGTCCGAGTTGCGGGTGGGTTAGTTGAAAACGTCAGTCGGGTGCGGGTTGTTTATACATTGACCCGCGCATCACTGGTCTCTATACCTCTCTACACCCTTCTCCTCTCTTCCCCTTTCTACCCCCTTCCACTCTCTAACCCATTCCCCTCTCTACCCACTTCCCCTCTCATCCCCCCTTCCCCTCTCTACCCCTCTTCCTCCACGGGCTCCCCCTCTCATCATCACTCTTCCTCGAGCAGGCAGTTGCCCTCGTTCATTTACTTGGCCAGGTGCCTCCATGTTCAGAAATTGTACTGGTCCTGCATGGTCAAGCTCTTTACATACATGTTTGGCAGCATTCACAGTCATGGACAGCACCTGTCAGGTAACTAAACATACTGTTTGATTTTGACTCATCTGAGATGTGTGAAAGTCCTCCTTCGTTAGTCAAGTTCTAGTTTCACCTGACTGTCAATTGCTGTAATAAATGTATCAAATGTTCCAAGGGAATCATATATGGTATTCATGGTATTATGTTCTTGACTCATTTTGACAATTGAACAGACTATTGTGCATGTGATGACTTATACAATGAAATGACGCTGACATGTTTTGGAGCAAACAACCATTAGACTGAGAATCAACAATCAGTTTAGAGCAACAAGATGTATTCACTTGGAAATTGTGCTAAATGTAGGCTACCTGTACTTTATCATTTGCAAAGATGTACTGCGACATTGAGACATGTACTTATACATTTGCAATTTGATGAAAGGAATGAGAAATGCTATCATTCCTTTGATGAAAGGAATGATCAAAACTATTAGAACACTTGGCATCTTGGAAAATAAATCTTGGAAAATTGATTTATTTTCCAAGAGACAATGACCCAAAACATTCTTCTAACTATTGCCGGAATTACATGTGACGGAATTAATTTGCTGGAACATTGAAAATGATGGACTGGCCCCCTCAAAGTCCAGACCTCAACCCCACAAATCTGAGAATTGGGAGAAAAAGTCTCAAATACCTTTTCTTTTTTTGTTCTTTTTTTTTTGGTGGCGGCAGCCACTTGGGACCACTTGGATGTTAAGAATAAGGAAAACTTATTGCTAAATACTGTAGCCCAGGGGTGTCCAAATTCGGTTCTGGAAGGCCACTGTCCTGCAGAGTGTAGCTCCAACTTGCCTCATATTGCCTTTCTAGTGTGCCTAATAAGACCTTGATTAGCTGGTTCAGGTGTGTTTAATTGGGGTTGGAGCTGAACTCTGCAGGACAGCGAACCTCCAAGAGTGGGACTGAATATCCCTGCTGTAGCCTATATCTAAATCAAATCCTAGTTGTCAGTCCAGTTTTACACTGTAAATTCCCTGGTTTAAAAAAACCTTGCTAAATTAGCCAGTTACTGCACATAAAAAAATGGAAAGTGTATTACATGTAAGTGGAATGTATTATTCTTGGGGTGCTACTTAATCCTCCTTATAAATCTAATTTACAAAACACTGAGGAACAAATTCACTAAACAGTGCCTCCACAAACTAACACTCAGAACCAGTTTAAAACATGGGGAATCGTATTGTGCAAATTGCATTCAGAGATTATTTTTGGCCATGCTTTCGCCATTACCCAAATTGCATTTTAGTCAAAACAAACCAGACAGGAGGTAAATAAACCCAATTCATTCTTGGGGAAATAGAGGCATCAGGATACATTTTTAATAGACTTTTAGACGTAACAATATAATAATACAAGCCAAAGAAATTAATGCAAGGGGGAAAACAATCCTCAAATGCCACTACTGGAGTGGAGGCCAGGGGTCCGTTCTTCGTACCTCGCTTAATACATCTGAGATGATTTGACAGATCCCAGATCTTTATAATCATGATAACTGATGTCTGGCTAATTTGGTTCTTCAAACGTATTTGCGGATTGGATTTAAATATCTGGATTAAATGATCTAAGATCACTGCGCGTTCTTGTTTTCCCTGAAGAGGGCAGATGCATCGATACTCGAAACCATGATCAGTAATGCAGCGATTGGCTGGTGTAGAGACAGCAACGTAATGACATCATATAATTAAAAAAGCCACCTGGCAAAAAACTTGGCAAATTACACAAAAAAAACCCACAAATATCTGGACCTTAATAAGGAAACAGCTAAACGACCAAACCAACATAAAAGTTATAATAGATCAATGATAAATGTTTTTTTTTTTTTTTTTTTTTACGATTACCAATTATTTATATTCACGATTTTAAACAGTATTTGTACACCCTTTACATTTTTATTTCAATGTTGTAATTCAATTTGAAGCAGGTTTGTAACGTGACAGTATTAAAGTTTCTTAAGGGTCAAGATCAAATTCTCTGCATCTCCTGCGCTGCATCAAGCCATCCCATAATATCCGTCATCACTTAATCTGAGCCGTGCATTCATTTAACTGTACAACATGTGTGCAAACTTCCAATAAAATTATAAAGTAGTTATTCCATCACAAATAAATCGCTCAATCAAGTGGCTGTGTCTATAGTATTATACACAACATTATAATATTATATACATTCTCATATACATATACAATTTAAAATTTGTATATTATTATTATTTAAAAGGATTATTATTGCCCCTGGTTCAGTAATGAACTCTTGTAATAAAGTAGAAGTGGCTGGGACAGATTTTAAGTATCACCTCAAGATGCAATCTAATCCTGTTTACATGAAATAAGCCGCTCGTGAGCAGGTTTAAGCTTACGGACCTGTTGCTATGACAGCAAGTCCAGGATGAGCGTCGAAGAACCAAACAATCCAAGATCATGCCAAATCGTCATCAATCAAATCCAGCTAACTGAGTTAGCGAGGTACGAAGAACGGGCCCCAGCTCTTTAGACTACCATATCAGTAAAACGAACATGGGAAATCTTGTTTACCGAATACCAAAACTTTGAAAAATGCTAACATTCAGTGGGTAAACAATCAAAAGATTGATTCGAAATAATTCACCTGCTGTGAACTTGAGAAAAGTGCATTGCGTACTCAAAAGAATTATGCAAATAATGCTAAACATTCAGTTTCATTATAATGGATGGAATGGATGTCTTGAAGCGCACTAAATCATTCTGACACTGATCTGACTCAGTGCTGTCTCACTTTAGGTTTTCACCAGTATCATGCCAAGCGCTGAGCACATGACCAAAGACAAAAAAAAAGATCTCTCTTTTAAAAGAGAATCACTCCTTTATTCAAAACTTCTCTAGCAGAAAATCACATAAATCACAATTTTCAGCACATAATCATGTGCAAATGAGAAATGGCTCCGGAAAGATCTTTTATTTCCTGTTTCCATCTCCCTGCCTCCTTTTCTTTCACTATTCTTCTCTTTTTAACCTCAGAGGGGAGTGTTCAGAGGGGAGTGTGTTGAGGCAGGGTCGGGGTCAGAGGTCAGGGCCTCTTGTTGCACGGGGGAGGGGAAAGGTTAAGGTTTTATTAGCTCAGTCTGTGCTGATGCATTCACGTTCAATCTATTAAATTACATACAGCACATTCAGCTCACAGATTCATACCAGCGCAACCCTTTAGAGCCGCTGAGTGCCAACTCAATTAGTATTCATTACTCTGAAAAAACAGTATGCAATTTAATCAACTTTTTGTCAAGAAAATGCCAAACATATATCAGTACTTTAAAGATTCACTTTCTACACTTTTGGCACTCAATTCAATTTGGATGTGGTCAATTGAACACAGTCAGTTACGATGTCATTCAGATCTCTAGTCAACCAGCATAACCAACTCCAGCACTAGCAACATGTTTTAAGAAGCATAAGAGATAGAACAGGGTAAGTGTCAAACAAGCCTGATTCAAATTCACATCACCCACTTTCATAGTATGGCTCAAGTATCGGCTCGAACACAAGTGAGTTTTTAACTCATACACAGTGCTTGTGGGTGATAAAGACAGAACATTTTAACTTAAATAGGAAAAACTTGTGTTTCCCTGAAATGCTAATTAGGTTTGAGTCTGTGGAACTCTGCCAAGGGAGAGATTTGAAATAACACATCGACATTCATGATTTACAGCTCAGTTCGTTCAATTTAAGCCAATTCATTCTAATCTAATTTTCTATTATCTAGATACATTTCAGAATAAATGTGAGTGGTGCTTACACATGCAAAAGTCACAAAAGTGATGCTAGGCTGTTGGGCTGCAATCGACGACGTCGACTACGAAAATATGTCAACATGCGTGAAATGCGTCGACGAGTCACATTATTTACGTTCTAGAATAGAACAGATCTAGAATAATGGCGGCTTCTGCTCCCGGGCACAGTGAAAATGATCATTTATCATATAAAGCCAGACCGCGACATTCAAAAGTGTGGGAGTACTTTAAACAGAAGCCGAATAAAACGGTGCTTTTTTCGCTCTGTAACGCCGATTTCACACTGCACACGCAAGCAGTCCGGTGGCAGAGCGGGAGCTGTGCGTGTGGAGAGCGGGACCCGTGCGCGCCAGTTGGGCTTTCACACTGCCCGCGTTTGTCTCGCTCAGCTGAACCGTGGCGTGTGTATTGCAAATACAGACGAATACTGTCCATTCGGTCACATTTTCCGGTGTTCTTCTCCGACCCCAGTATGTCTCGTGCTTTTATTTATTATGGGCAGCATATATCTGCTGCAAATGCGACCGGGTTCCGCTCTGTCCCAAACATATGCATATAACCTGCTGTATATAGGTAGTTTACATGATTAAAATAACATTAAAGTTAAGATATGCCTCTAGTTTTAATCATTTAAATGTGTCTTTGAAGTTTGGGCAAAACCTTCTGGCAGCTTTAGTCGTTGTTTATGCACATGTATATCTTCAAAATAGACGACTAGTTATACATTAACACTATGCTGAAAGCTCCTGTATGTGAACCTTTTGCAGATAAATACAAGTGAATTTTCGTTTACTATTGACACAAATCAATAAGTAAATCATACTCAACTACGGTAATTAATAAACCTATTATAGTAAAAACATTTTCTAATTAGGCCTACTCTGTATACATTTTATGATGAATAGTATCATTAGTTATACATGTTTAAAATACTTCTTGTGTTCATATATTTCATTATAAAATGGCATGAGTACACTACCCTTCCTGAAATACAATTAATATTGTCATCATTCATTGATTTCATGTTAAAATAATATACAAATTCACTACCCTCTTTGAAATACAATAATCAGTAAAAAAAGAATCATCAGATTAATCTGGAAAATAATCGTTAGATTACTCGACTAATCGGAAAATATTCGATAGATTAAGCGACAAAAAAACTACTACTACCGGTTTGGGGTCAGATTTCTTAATGTTTTTGAACTGCATTTATGCAGTAAAACAGTAATGTTGTAAAATATTATTGTAATAATTTAAAACAACTGTATTATTAAAATGTATAGTTTAAAATGTAATTTATTCCGGTGATGCAAAGCTGAATTTTCAGCATCATTCCTCTAGTCTTCAGACATGATCCTTCAGAACTCATTCTAATATGCTGATTTTCTGCTCAAGAAACATTTATGATTATTATCAATGTGGAAAACTGTTGTGTTGATTCATATTTTTGTGGACATGTGATACATTTTGTTCAGGATTCTTTAATGAATTAATGGTTGTGAACTATAAGAATTTTTTGTAACAATGTAAATGTCTTACTGTGATGGTTGATTCATTTAATATATCCATGCTAAATAAAACTATTAATTTCTTTAAAAAAAACAACAAAAAAAAACATTTTAAATGGTAAAGTAATATATGATATTCTGGTTTCATCATCCGCCAAGCAAGAAATATTAATATATCATGACATTTTGGATGCAGTTAAGTTAATATGAATGAGCCGCTCTGACAACATGTACCTTAAATTTCAGCTGTGATCTGTCAAGATGAAGAATTGGAAAGCATAATTCGTGGCGATGGTGATTTAGTCGTTCCAACAGAAAAGGTGCACGGGAAAGGTAAAAAGAAGATATTTTTATATTCATATTTTGCTCCTTTTCTTTCTTTTGTTTTCCATTTTTCCTTTTTGGAGCTGATTAACATATACATTATACAACATTAGCCAGCAAACAAGAAAAAAAACTGACTAGGTATTTATGACCAAAACAGGCGATGACAGGTTTTAAATTAAATTAAAAAAAAAACAGTTTGGATTAGATGCAATATAAATACAAATACAATTTTCTCATTTGACTTGCACACCTCGCATAGAAACTTCTAATCCATTCATACAAAAGTTTGTTAACATAATTTTAGTAGACTGACTGCTATAGAATATGTTATACATTTGAACATATAAAAAGTTGAATTTACCTATCCTCACTAAACTATGACCATGTTCTCATTTAAAATTAAACTGTATGAGAAAGTTTGGCCCCACTTTATATTAGGTGGCCTTAACTACTATGTACTTACATCCCAAAAAATAAGTACAATGTACTTACTGTGTTCATATTGTATTGCAAAACACCTTTGCTGATATTGAGGTGGGATACGGGTAAAGTTATGGACAGGTGTGGTGGTATGGGTAAGTTTAAGGGTAGGGTTAGGTGTAAGGGAAGTGTCAACTGTGTAATTACAAATGTAACTACAGAAATTAATTACAGATGTAATTACATATTTTTAAAAATGCAAGTACAATGTAAAAACATGCATGTACACAATAAGTACAATGTATTAAATGATTAATTCAAATGTTAGTATATAGTAGTTAAGGCCACCTAATATAAAGTGGGTCCGAAAGCTTTTTTATGAGAATGATTACAACAATAGGGCAAGTAACAACAAATGCATTTCCCTCACAGGAGGTTCTCAGATCCAGATTGTCATTTTCCCCACCATATCATCTGACTCAGGGACATCAGCGACACCAGGAGTAGACAGTGAGACCACTCAACCAACTCAACCGGACACAGCAGAGCCCACCTACACACTGACCCACTCAAACCCACCTGAAAAAAACAGTGTTACTTCAAAGGTGGGGATACCAGATATTGTACCTCATCAATATTATGTCAAAACAGTAATTAAAAAAATGATTTGCCAAAGGCTATACCAAGATTGTGTGTGCTATTAAGTTGACTTCTGGTATTATAATTTTGTTTATTTTTGTAGGGTAATGTGGTGTGTGTGGATAAAATACCAGTGCGCTACAAATATGATGTGCTGCTGAAACTGAAGGCCCCCTCCACGTGTGTAAGTTCTGGTCTGCATTTATCCTGTGATAACTGGGTAGAATCTGGGAAAATCATATGTATGGGAGAGCTAACTCAATAGCAGTTGTGACCAGGAGCGCGGCTAAGAGGGAGGGGGGAGTTAGGACAATTCTAAGGGCCCACGCACTTTTGGGGCCCTCAGGGATCGGTTTTATTAGTAGTAACAGTACTAATAGTAATGTAATAGAAATTGCATGGTTCTGTCCTGTCCTATGTAGCCTAGAGTGAGATCAGAAGTGTCAAATTAGAGATGTCTTCAAGTTTGACAAAGAAGTATAAGTCCGGTCATCAAAACCGAAAAGAGGTTAGAGAGGGCAGAGGGAGTGAAAATGGACCCTCTCCTAGTTCTTTGAAAAGAAAGTTATAGCCTATGTTTATTTGCGTAGCTTCCTTTGCTGTAATGTTAGCGCTAGTTGCGTAGCCAACCACTTTTCTTTATCATCTGAAACTAAGTGATATCATTTATATAATGCATTTAACATCAAATAATCTAAAAAAAAAAGTTGGCACTTTATAGACATTTCTCATGTCAGTCTGTGTGTATTCACTGTGTTTTGGTAATTTTTTGTCCAAGTGATCAGAAAGATGCTCAAGGAGATGGAGACATAAAAGCGCATCCTGTTGTTTTCTTTAGTTTTCAAAGGCATGATATTTTGAAACTTTTAATTTACACAAATAATAAAATAGACACTTTACCGTTTTGAATGATGTACTCTACTGCATGACCATAAATAACAAAGTATTCATTTGTTTCTACTGCTGAGGGAAAAATCTTAGTGATCGCACCGGCACCTCACGCGCAAACAATATGTTATTTCTAGCACTGCCAATTTGACATCGCAGCCTGTTCATTAGCAAAAAAAAATACAGTCAAGCGAACATATAAAAACTTCTGGTTTATGTTCACAGCTGCTGAGCACGAATTCCAGCGCAACGCTTCAGTTAACGGTCATGAAGTGCGAGATGAGATGTGTAGCTAAACTAAAAGGCTGTGTTACGATAGAAGTTTTACACGAGCGACAGAAACAATCAGTTTGCAAAGACTGAGAAGGGAAATATGCAGATCAGGAAGGATAAGATGACTGCAAGAAAAAAGAGAGAGAAGGTGATGGAGATGAGAAGCAGGTATTGTGCTAGTTAACACAGATATATATATATATATCATTAAATTGCATACAAAGATTTTGGATTGCTAGGTTGGCTTGTATGTTTGGTGCGGATTGGGTGCAGTAGGGGGCCCAACCTCATATTCTTTCATAGGGCCCAAAATTGCTAGCAGCGCCTCTAGTTGTTGCTAGTTTAATATTTAGTAAACAATTTGAGAATTCTTTAGTTACAGTGCTGTGTGCTGATTATATAGACATTAAAACAGAAGTAGAACTGTGTAGACTAGTAGTTCTTAAAAGGATAGTTCGCTCAATGAAAATTCTGTCATTAATTACTCACCCTCATGTCGTTCCAAACCTACACAAATCTTCTTTTTGATGAAATCTGAGAGATTTCCGTCCCTCCATTGACAGCTACTTAACTGACATTTTGATGCTTCAAAAAGTTCATAAAGAAATTGTAAAACAAACCCATTTTATTGAGACTAAAGAGACTAAATTGCTTAATATGATGAACAGATTTAATTTAGGGTTTTATTCATCATATAAATGATCAGCGAACATAAACAGGAGTTCAACCTAATCTGCTTGATACTGATACATGAGAACAAATCTCATTGATTCTTGCTAAAGTTCAAACGTGCTGAGTAACACAAGAATGAACCTCACTGGTTCTTGAAGCTCAAACGTGATGCGTAACACAAAAATGAACCTCATTGGATCTTGTTGAAGCTCAAACTTGCTGCGTAATACCTGAGAATGAACCTCATTGGTTCTCCCGTTTACCACAACTGATGTGTGAGTTGATGAGTGTTTATATGTAAATAAAAGCCTAAATGTAATCTCTTCAGAAAATTTTAGATTAAACCACTCAAATTCAGTTTTACGATCTCTTTATTAACTTTTTGAAGTGTCAAAACGTCAATTGCCTAGCTGTCAATGGAGGGTCAGAAATCGCTCAGATTTCATCAAAAAGATTAAGATGAACAAAAGTCTTATAAGTTTGGAACGACATGAGGGTGAGTAATAAATGACAGAATTTTCCTTTTTGGGTGAACTATCCCTTTAAAAGAGTTAATCCAATTAGCAAGTAGGTTGCAAGTAGCCTTTTTGCACCCACATTGTCGAGGTAAGATTATTATTATTATTTTTTTAAGTATACACAGCAATCACTCAGACATACCCACACACCTGTAAATGTTGAGAAACCCACACCAAAGAGTGATCTGCATAATCTAGAATAAAAAGTCATCATTGCAGAGCTTTTTAGTTTGCCACACATTATAGACAAACTGCAAGATGAGTCTTCTTTTTGCCAACTAACGTTATATAAAGGCCGATTCACACCGCGCAGACAAACGCCAACAAACAAGTTGGCCGTTGGATTTAGATTTATAATAAATAACTGTCATGTTCACACTGCCCCAACAGACATCAACAAACGCTGATTGAACATGTTCAGTCGCGTGAAAACAAACCCAGACCAATGCCAACTGGGCTAACGCACTGATCCAACAAACGTGTTTGTTGGTGTTTTTCTGTGCAGTGTGAATTGTCCTTAAGATCTTGAAGACTTTTTATAAGTCAGCCTTTTGAGACCCTAATAAGTGTGTAATGCCATGTGCTCAGGTCTCATTGGGTGGACCTACACATCAATGGCATTCCATTACACGCCATGGGCGGCGGCATTTCGGAATTCACGCCAGGAACTCTGCCAAGATACATAGTCGGGCCTCTAGATTCAGTTTTAAAGCCAGTAAAGAGTCCCAATAGAATAAAGTATCTATAAAAGTATAGTAAAATTGCAACAACAACAACAAAAAAAGCACAGGATGAGAGTTACTGGCTTGGATTGAAATGATATTGTGTATGTGATTAAAGCAGATGTCAATGATTTCAGCTAAAATTCAAAAGGAATTTGACACACTTATTTAAGTAAAGCCATAGTCAAAAAGATCCTGTCCCCACTTTTTTAAGTTAGCGCGGTTCATTAGCAATATATTTATCGATTTTAGTATTTTGATATATATTGGTTTTCAAAATGGCATATTCCTATAAATCTCTTTTGGGAATTCTTCTATTCACCAATGTTCCCTTGGAGAACTGTGATTTAGCGGAAAGGGAGGCTGTTGCTATGAACATACAGGTTTCACATTACACCACATTCCAGGAAAGAAAGAAATATGAAAGATGGAGAGAGAGAGAGAGAGAGAGAGAGAGAGAGAGAGAGAGAGAGAGCAGGGGGAGAAAATGAGAGAAAGGCTTAATGTATCACTCCGCTTTCTTTTCCTCAGGTTCACGTTAAATATACATATGTATTTTAAAATGTCCAACATTTATTACAAACACTTTTTAATACAAAAACCCTTTCATCCAATAGGAAGAGACTAGAGCCAGGATACAGAGTGTTCTAGAACATCTCTGTGGTGAGGATTGCAAACTTGAAATCTATCAGAAAGACAACACAGATGAGATCATTGTTTATGGAGACAGCATTGAAGGTTTGTATTGTATTTGCTTGTTTTATATTATTACAAAATATTCCACAAACACACTATAAATCCCATGAAATCCCAAAATATCAATCAACTAATATTAATTAAAATTCTGTTTAATCGACCTTCAGTAGTGTGATCTATCTATCTATCCATCCATCTAAGTTTATCTTTCTTTTCTGCTCTACAGACTACATTTACTGCCAAAAATACAAATAATAATAAATAAATGACTATATTTTGGGTGCATGTTAATATTTTCCATTGCTCTGAGTAATCAGACTAAACTTTTGTCTTTTTTTTTTTTTCATGAAGCTGATCCTGAAGGAATGGCTGGAAAGTTCAACAACGACAACATTACCGATAAGGTCAGCAACACTGAAAACATTGTCATGTATTCAAATATACAGGATGAAAACGAGAGAATGTGCATACACATCCAAAAGAAAATGACATTTAAAGTAGTATGAAGTATGAAATAAGAGTAAATGTAGCCTGGTACATCTGCTATTGGGATTTTGCATAGCAGTGGTTTAATAAAGCGTTACTCCCAAAATAATACGCACCCTTTTAGGCCTCTGAATCAGAAACACTTCATATTTTGCCATGTGGTTTAGTTTAGGCCTAAGTTAGGGTGAGGTAAGGCTGCAACTCATTATGAGATAAATAGCTGTGCTGACAAATCAGATAAACACACCCTATGATGCTACACATAAACTTAATTCACACAATATTGGAACACAATGCTGTAAAAACAACCTTCCAGGTAATGTTCCTTCCTAATGTGTTGGTAATGGTTTCTGTCTATAGGTGGAGGTCGATGAGGCGTTGTCTCGTATGGACCAGCACTCGAAAATTGTCCTGATCTCTCTTCTGATTACGGGTTTGCTTCTCGCTGCTTTGCTAATAGCTGGATACCTTCTAAAGACTCATCGAGGACAATCGAAAGGGCTACGCCTGGTGAGTGTGTCGTCTAATCACGTACCAAAGGAATCAGAATTAGGCTTGGGGTAGCGCCAATACTCAGTACTAAGTAATGTCTCTTGTCTCCATCTAGGCTGAGGACTCCTTCCAAGTGGATCAAGATAACCAAGGCAACACACTGCTGTCTGTGGCTCCTCTGCCTCAACAGGAGCCTTTGGACAAGCCCATCGTCAACGGAGAGTCTCCAGACTCACCCCCCACCAATGGACACTCCGCCACCCAGACACAGGTGGCCGATACTCCCATGTAAGAGGCTCGGAGTCAACATCAATCCACTGACTAACCAGAGTGAACAAACTTCATGGGTTATCGCACACAACAACATTAGGTGTGATGAAAACAACAGCTGAGATGATGCTGAGAGAAACAATGATGAAAGTATGAAGAAACTGTAACGTGAGAAAACACAACTAAATCTGCTCCAGATGAGCCCGAAAGGTTAGCAGTATATGAATAACCCTTCAGAAACCACATCTATTATATATAAACATCAAACATTTACACTTTCAAATATGTTTAAACAAAAGTGCAAAACTTCTTTCGAGATCGTAAACGGTTTAGATGAGCCAAAATCTCAAGTACGCATTTTCAGCATGGAAAGCATTCTCAAGTCTACAACTGCTGCTCTAGTAGTAATGGTTAACAATAAAGTATGTTTGTTAAAGGGACACTCCACTTTGTTTTGAAAATAGGCTAATTTTCCAACTCCCCTAGAGTTAAACAGTTGAGTTTTACCGTTTTCCGTTTTCTGGCGGTAGAACTTTTAGCATAGCTTAGCATAGATCATTGAATCTGAATAGACCGTTAGCATCTCGCTCAAAAATTACCAAAGAGTTCCTATATTTACGCAGCGCCTGAAAATAGTCCCCAGCAAACTTCCTGTGCATGCAGGTTGTCACGTTGGTTATGTTGACAGAAGTTAGCCTATTTTCAGGCGCTGTGTAATATCATTGCGCCGCTGCACCCATGATACGGCAGCAAAGCTCCTTGATTATTACGCAGGAATGAGAGTATAGTTCCTAGCAATATCGGCCTAGAAAATCGCAACTTTTCATTTTCCTTTGGTCTTAGTACACGATGTAACTACAGAAGAGTAGAGTTTTAAATAGGAAAAATTTCAAAACTCTGTGGTCATTTTTGAGCGAGATGCTAACGGTCTAATCATATTCAATTATCTATGCTAAGCTATGCTAAAAGTGCTACCGCCAGACCCAGAGAAGAGAGATCCATCGGCTGAATGGATTCGAAAATGGTAAAACTCAACTGTTTAACTCTAGGGGAGTTGGAAAATGAGCCTATTTTCAAAAAAAGTGGAGTGTTCCTTTAATGTTATGCATTAAGTGTCATGAAACAACAATACACTTTTACAGCATTTATTATCCAAGTTGATGCTGATTTCTACATATACTATATACGGTACATATTTTAACATATCATGTTGTATAAATTAACATTAAAGTATTATGAATGAAGAAGAATTAACAATGAGCAATAGTGTATTCATGAATTAACATCAACTTAGATGAATAAATGCTTTAAAATCTAAAACTTGTTCATGATACCAAATTCATAAACGTCAATGAATTGAACCTCATTGTGTTGTCCTTAAATTCCCAGGTATTTCAGAAGAGTTTACTATTGCAGGGCTTTTGGTTATCAACCCTGGCCTTTATCTGATACAAATGCAGTCAATCGCCTATGTTAATGTTTTCCACTTGCTATTTGATTCATTTCAGTAATGTTCAGGAATTTTGTGCATTTCAGACATTTAAGTATTTGGCAGATGCTTTTATTCAAAGCAACTCATACAAAATACATTTATTCGGATATACATTTATGTTTTCTGGAAACTAAACTCAGGACCTTGTCATTTCTAGCATTATGATCTACCAGTTAAACTACGGAAAATTGTGTAATAAGTAAAAAGCTAGAGTGGCAGACACAAGTACTGCTAAAAACCTTGAGTGTGAGGCATCACTCACTAAAAACACATTTGCATGTAGATCTTTATGGTAATGACTGAGGAATCACTGTCATCATCACATTGACAAGATACCTTTACGGTTTTTGTAATTGCCTATATTTTTATACAAAGTATATTTTGTTTTATACCTTTTTGGACTGGTGTGTAATCTAGACATTCATTTACTCATTGGGGGGGGCGGGGGTGAAAAACATGAATATGTAGGATTGTCGTTTTGTGCATGTAGAAGTGTATGAATGAATGGTTGTATTGTTTGTATCGTTTCATTTACTGTGGAGAAGCCAAAGTTCTAAACTGCTACAGAATAAACAGAATTTTCACAATGTTTGACCACCATATCAATGATTTAGAGTGATTAGTATAGTATATGTTCATTTGCTGTAATTATTTTGACATTCTGAGAAATCGTCAAATTTTTCTATATTTCAATCAATTCCACTGAATTCACAGGATTTACTTCCAAAATCTACTCACAAAATGGGGCAAAACTCAAAAAACTCATTTTAACAGTTCAAAATGCATTAAGAATCAATGTACATACAAAAATATAGTCACTTGGGATTCATAAATAATATAAATCTTTGGCTTTGAATGGTTGTTTAAGTAAACGAGTAAGAAAACACAAGGAAGGCAGTAATAATGTCCCCTGGGCCACATCAAACTTGCTTCATGCGTTAAAATTTCAGTGGATTCACACGGTCATGGGATCAAGTGAAGTGTGTTAAACCCTCTGTGAAGCCTCACAGTTGAACATTTTGTACTATGGTATTGTATCTCTGGTAACATTTTAAGTTTAGGGTCTAATTCTCACTACTAGGATGGTGTTTATTAGTACTTATAAAGCACATATTAATGCCTTATTCTGCATGACCATATTCTACATCCCTTAATCCTACCCAATACCTAAACTTAACAACTTCATTACTAACTATTAATAAGCAGTAATTAGCGGGTAACTTTCCCCAACACTATAAACAGCATAGGGGAGAGTGGGGTAAAGTGAGACATTTTTTACATTTGCTCCCCTCTAAGTGAGCTAAAATGATATATCAGTAAAATTTCCTAGCAATGGAAATTATCAGAATGTATTTAGAATGAAAGTCAGTGAAAATATGATTGTTTAAAAAAAAGTCGTCTTGTGTCTCACTTTACCCCAGCTTAGGGGTAAACTGAGACAGACCAGAGAAATCAAGGGGGTAAAGTGAACCACTTACTTTTTCCACTCTGAAACTACCATAACAACACATGTTGTAACAGTAGAATCCTGACAGCTAGCTTGACAACCACACATTTCAGAACTAATGTTGGACTAGTAACAGAATCATGGGGATTGGTCAATAAGCACTTTTTTTTTTTCTAAACACTTGAAAGTAACTCTGAACCAAATCAAATACAACCTAATATAATTCAAAATGTTTTAATTAACATTCAAACGACCGATAGAACCCGTTAGATTAGAGCACGGTCTGGGGGTCAGAATACAGGACCCTGAGAGCCAGCTAGAGTCTGGGGGTCAGAGCAAAGGACAATCAGAAACAGCTAGAACAGCCTGGGACTCAGAACACAGGACTAGACCCATCAGCCTACTGTCATACTCTACAACTAAGCCTACTCTACATTTCTTCCCTGAAAGTTACAGGGAAAGATGAGGAGTTGCTCTCTCCGTGTGGTTCCTCCGGGCCTTTTAGGTTGAGGCAGCTTCTTCAACTCATCACTTTTAGGAACACGTGCCCCAGGCTGTCTTCCTGGCGTATTGCCTTGGCATGATGGATTTTCTACAATATTTATGACATTAAAAATACAAAATATGCAATGTAATATTACATTGAAATATTTTTAAGACTAAACTTAACTTGTGCCTCATGTCTCACTTTACCCCACCACCACATTTTTTAGACAAAACGATCTCTCTTAGCAATTCAGGCTAATCTTCAGTTAGCATTACATGGTTTTGTGTTGGTAGTTCATCAACATGTGTGATATAAGTTTTTCTACCTGAATCAATTTGCTTTGGCACAACAGTTGATTAAGTTGACAGCAAGAAAATGTACTTTTACATGCAAAAAACATGTTTGTGAAAAAAACATGCTTGCCACAGCACCATGAGGTCCTCTCCTTCATGGCCAAGGGGAAATTAAAGTGGCTTGAAAATATAATGGTTATATGACCACAAATGTGTTCTGTTGGCCAGATACAGGGGGTGTCTCACATTACCCGATGTCTCACATTACACCGTTCTCCCCTACTAGCATACTTCCCCCATTTTTCCGTCATATGGGGGATGGTACTGTTTTTGCATACAGGGTATTTTGCTTAGGGCTGGGCACCGAACGGCGATACTTTTTTGGTATCGAACGGAAAAACTCCGATACTATGAGTATCGAAAAAATTTTTATCTTTCGGTGCGAAATTTCGGTTCCAAAAGCAAAGCGGCTTTTATACACTTATAAAAGTGGATGCCGAGTATTGCAACCAAAGGCGCAAAAGGAAAACTTTCTGTGAGACGTAAGTTCACAAACAGCGCGAGTGAATCATGCGCGTGCTCTCTCTCTCCCTTTCAAAATGCTCAAGGCTTCACATCAGCGCATCGCATCTGCACTAAAATCGAGCTGCACAATTGACACAGGATTTGCCACTTGCACAATCGAGGCAGTGTCGCATCGTCACTAAAGTTTATCATTTGCATTTATTTTTAAGTCTTGCCAGTGTTCAAACCGCTCAGCACACACACACACAGGCCATCTCACAAAAAGCTTGCGAGTACAAATTGCGCTGAAATGGTCAAATACACACAAATGTACTATGTACTAAATTACCGTCTTGACGAGTATGCACGTAAACCCCGTTGTGACTCGCGAGTGAACATATGTGCAGCTGCATGTAACCGTATCCGTGTTCACTCTTAAAGTGACAGCAGCCGAATAAACTGCTGCTGTCTCTGAGTTTCTCTTTTTCTTGT
Organism: Romanogobio albipinnatus; assembly: GCA_023566225.1. NCBI lineage: Eukaryota > Metazoa > Chordata > Actinopteri > Cypriniformes > Gobionidae > Romanogobio > Romanogobio albipinnatus. Next base: position 9,129,540 of record CM042250.1, on the reverse strand, counting down.
GTTGTTTGGTTAACCTTTATGACACATGACTAACTTTTGCAACCAACCTTAAGTGTAAGGATTAATCTAATTTTATTTATTCAGGGAAGACCAATATTAATTTACGTTTGATTTCTTATTAAATGTCTTTAGTATTTCTTACCTCAATACTAATGTTAGACCTACCTGAAAAATTGTCTTTAAAAACAAAAATGCACTGCATGATCAAATATTTAGGTGAGATAATTATATACATTTATATGACAAAAGTCACCTAAGGGGGGGATTCCCCCATTGTCAGAAATAAAATTCAGGCCCTGAATGAATGTCTGTAAAATTCCCTATAAATAATTCTACATGATAAAAAGAAGGCTTCAAATAGATCGGTATCGGTGATCATATTGGCAGATACTGCTTCCTGTGATCGGCTCCAAAAATCCTGATCGGAGCACCCTTACTGTGCGTTCACACCGCCGCCGGCGAGAGCGTCAAACTTCGCTCTGGCCGCCCTGCCATCAACGCTGTAGAAAGATTCGTGGATGCGCTGCCGCTCTGACGTAGATCGAATGCTTGGTCTTTTTTAAAACTGCATTTAAAGGGGCTGCAAAGCAAACAATCATGTTGATCGACGTTTGTGCAGACTGACCACAGGTAGGGTATAACTGTATAATATAACCTCATGAGATCATTTAAATGTGAAATTTTATCGATGGAAAGAACTAAACAATTATAGTTACATGTTTGCTAACTAAATAAACCAATTAAAAGCCATTTGTGTGGTGTATAAGTAATGTTGCGCGTCTTCTAATCAAACCCGCCGCACCAGTAGTGATCAACCTCTCCTCTATTTTGCTGGGGAACTAATGTGGTCGGAACCAAAGTTTACAGCACTGCGTTCTCTGGAATCCTCTCAAGCGGAGCACTTCTATATTCCCATTGGTTGCCGCCGGTTGCCGCCGAACCGTGTCATAGCTCATTACCATAAAGTTGACCTGATTCCAACTCTCCTCGACGCCCAAATCGTCCAAGACGCGCCGCGCCGCTCTCGCCGCGCCGCTCTCGCCGGAGCTCGCCTCTGGGCTCCCATTGAAAATGAATGACTTCCGGCCACTTTGACGCTCTCGAGGTGTGAACGCACCATTACAAAAAGCACAAACAGTTTTATTAATAATGTTACCCTGAGTGAGAAGTGTTACCAGAATTTGTTTTAATTAAGGTGAAAAATAAAAGTTGTGTGTTTAATGTATTTTTGTTGATATTGAAATGATTTTTAAAACATATTTTATCGAAAAAAGTATCGTTAGGAACCGGTATCGAAACTGAGGTATCGAAATTGGCACCGGATCGAAAGATTTTTGAACAATACCAAGCCCTAATTTTGCTATCCATTAACCCCTTTTTGAGAATACACACTATCTAAACTTAAAGGGCTGTAATTCAAGAATGCTTTGGAATATAGACCAAAGACACTCTACAGATTATTGCTGAAGTGAAAGCAATTCAAAATATGAAAGTATGAAAAAGTTATGGAAGTTTAAATCTACTGTAAATGAAAAATACTGTACAAAATATTTGTTATTTCATATAAAATATATATTTAAAGAAAATGTTTTACTATAAAATCAAAGCCATATGTCTAACCAAGTTGTGTTACAAATTTGAAGTTGATATCACAAAAATGGAAGTCCCCATGAGATTTTGTTTAGGCGCTATACCAAAAATAGCCACCGGGTGTCATTCAAATTTGTTTTTTTGATGCATTTTCCTGTAAATTTCTGTCCAAATATCACTTCCATCACAAAACAGTCACCAAATATGGACCCTTTAGACTCAGACCTTTCCGACGATATGCGTTTTGTCAAGATTGGAAAAGATTTGAAAGTAGTTAAAATAATTGTTGTAATATGAAACATGACACCGCCCACTAGTGGAGGAGCCCGCTAGAATAATTTAGAGTATCGTTTCCATGGTAACACAATGTCCGATTTCAAAACGGTTTTCACAGGATGAATTTTGAGTTTGTAAGCTTTCAAATGATAAGCTACTAATGTTAATTACTTAAATATATGATACCAAAAATGGCGATCAAAAAAAGAGCACCAGGCGTCCCACCCGTGGGACGGTGACAGTTAAATATTTCAAATTACTGTGCAGATGCAGGTCATACTGTAGATGCACATTCCCTTCATTTATAGATCCTTTACAGACAGTCCCACAAATAGTCTTAATACCATGGAGCTAAATATAGACATTTAGTAAGAGCCAGCTGCAGGCTTCAGATGTTCGGTGTAAGAGTTTGGATAGCACTGGCACACCAGATCTAGTTCTGCAACAAACAAAGGACTTAATGATTCAACTAAATAATCAGAGACAACTTCAAGTATTCCACTCATAGGCAAAAAATGTAAACACTGGCGCTTATCAAAACATGATCTGTTTGTATGAGCTCAACACAGCAACACTGACTTGGGTTTAGGTGGTCCGCCTCCTGAAAAACTTGGAGAACAACTCATAAAGAGTAATATTTAATAACCAAGACCAGCTATCCTCGTTCTCCAGAAGAATGCATCAACATCCCTTAACAGGCATAGGGATACACTGATTCATTTCACACGCACACACATAGATAAACCTGTCAGCTATGTAATCCCTATGAGAATGAACATGAGGGGTGGTTTCACTCAGACAGGGGACGGCTCGCTTTTACGACCAACACATGTACATTTCATGCTCTATTCCCAGACACTTCCCTCCACCGCTTTTTCACATACTACTGTGTACACTGTAAATCATCACCATGCCTCTGTCTCTGCTGGGGTCTATATTAGATTGCATAGAGAATGACAATGAAACGGTACAAGATGTTGAATACGTCTTTGTTTAAAATATGGCTTTGAAACACATTAATGGGTAGGTCTAATAAAAAAATATTAATTAAAAATAAATTTTGTAAGTAAAAGCCAAACTTTCATTAACGATTTGAGTAACCTTTATGGCAGATTTGACACTGTGGACGTCAAGACGGAATGTGATATGCAAAAATATCCCTTCAGAAGTTGGGGTGGAGCGGGGGGGTGGCTAATTGGGCTTAAGCCCCGAATGTTTTGTCAAAAGCCCTGTTTAAAAAAAAAAATTACTTAAACTTTGTTTCATTTCCTCTCAGTCTTTCAGACTGGAGCGGCAAAAAAATGAAAGCTCTATTACCGTGTCTGGTGGCGATCGGTAATGCATCACGCATCACTCAGCTTGTTTGCCAATGCCTACTGCCAATAAAAACTAACGAAGAAGAATATCACTACATGGATAATTACCCCTTAATTAAAAAATACTTACAGTATAAATAATGTGTTAATTTTCCTGATAGTTACCCCTTTATTCCCCCAGTATTACATATGGTTCGCTTATACCTACACGTACCTACTTTATAGTTACACTATAATTACCGAAGGTTATGTTGTAAATTCTCTTTACTTACGCAGTACTTTCCGGGCCGTAATCTAAAGCGTTACCAAATTTGTTCTCTTTTTTTTTTTTTTTTACTGAGTAACTTATTTTCCCAGATAGTGTACAGATTTTTAGGCATTCTATTACCTCAAACAGCCTGAAAAATAGTGCATTTAGCTGACGTAAATGAGAAAAAAATCTCCCCGGGGGAGTTTGCCCCCGGACCCCCTAGGTTTGGGCTAAGCCCCGAATGTTTACATCGTTTGGCTCCGCCTCTGTTCAGAACCATCAACAGTCATCAGTGAGGCTGATGTTATTGCAAGTTTTAGTAAATTGAATGCGAACAAGACCCGCTTAGTTTAAAAGCCTGCCTTCCTAAAGCCTGTGCTCCTTGATTAGAAGGAGTTTTTGCACGGCTGTTTCAGTTTCTTTTGGACACATGTAAATTGCTGAAACTATGGAAATACTCAATATTTAGGCCTGTGGCAAAAAGCCAGGTGTGCGTATGCTAAATGATTTCCGGCCTTTTGCAAGAACTGTGTAAAACTATGGAGCAGGTTTTAGCTAATCATCTAACTTCAACTGTGGCATCCATGTTAGATCCACTTCAGTTTGCAGAATAACAAATGATGCTGTACTGACCCTGCTTAATAGTTGCAAAACAACAAACAATTTTAAATACCTTGGCTCAATTCTGGACTCACAGGTAAAAAAAAATGTTTTAAAGATGCTCGCAGGGACTATTTCTTCTTGGAAAACTCAGTGGCCTTGGGGTTAGTCAGCATATTTTATAACTTGTGTACAAATCAATTGTAGAGAGTGTATTAACTTTGCATCTCCCTTCCTGGTATGATGGCAGATCGAAGAACAAACTTACCATAATTGTGTCAAGTAAAATAGCCGGTAGACCACAGAAGCCCTTAACACAACTTTATGCTGAAAGGGCAAAGAAGAATTATTCTTGCAGATAGTTCTCATCCTCTCTTTGGTCAATTTGAGCCTTCGAAATCAGGAAGGCGTTATAGAATCCCTCTAGCAAATAAAAATGCGTCTTTCATTCCAAACGCCAATAAAATTCTCTGCAAGTGATTGACAAACCAAATGAAAGTGGCATGAACTGTATTTTTATATTTATGTAATGTGCATATTTTCAGCTATTTTATGTGGTGGTGAGCCATATTTCCACATTGGTGGACAATAAAAATAGAATAAAATGACCATGCTCACCTATTTATTATTATAAAATACAACATTTCTTATATTAGTGGGCAAATACTCCACTTTGTAAGAGTGACAACAACTTCAACAATGGCTTTAAGTGAACAGTATTTTAGGTAAATAGTGCCCCCTAGTGTGTATAAAGAGCTCTAGTATGGCAAGGACGGATAATAATAATAATAATAATAATAATAATAGGTAGACAGAGGTAAAAACAATTTTTTTTAAATTATTGTCACAAACAAATTACAGTGATGACATTTTCTCAGCATGATCTTAGGAAGGTTTTCTCTCTATCAAGAAAAGGAAATGTGAAAGAAAAAAAAAACATTGGGGTATGAAAGTTAATTTTTGGACAAGTATTTTCCCTATATGTTGGCTAACGTTCAGATGCAAAAAGATTATTTTAAAAATGATGGCAGGCATAATGATCGTGAAATTATTCAACTGAAGACTGTTCTTTCTTTATTGGCTGATCAACATATTTTATAATGATATATTGACAATATATAAACAATAGCCTAATGTGGATTCCATTAAGACTTTTAAACGTGTTATTAATAATGAAAAAACTCTTGTAACATGACATGTATTAAAACAACAATATTATTATAATTCTGGAGTAACCACAGACATAGTTCATCACATCTTCCACTAACGTTTGACAAGCAGAAAGTGATCAGATAATGTCATATGCACGTGCTCTTATTTAATATTTAGTTATGTTAGCAGTTTCCCAGTCACGGGGGCAATTATATCATTTAGGCCTAGGCCTCTTACTCAATTTTATACTATGATATAATCTTTTTCAGTATACTTCTATTAATAGCACAGTTACACTTTTGGCACTTATAAATGTTGTTTTAATACTAAAACATGGAGGACAGATTTGTGAGTCAGCGACAGAAAAACTGTTATTGCCAATTTTCCTTATATAAGCTCAAATAAGCGAGATAAATAGTGCTTCAGGTCTTTTTAAACACGATGGAACAGATTGTTTAATGTAAGCTTGGGCTCCGGTCCTTTTGTGCTCTTTTATGAGACGCTGCGACAGTGTCCAGCGATGCGCATTAAATGGTCGCCTGTACCATGTGACCTCGTCCAATGTTTGTAAACACGCGTCAAGCACATGTGATCCTGAAGTGTTTAGGAACGTGCGTGTGACGCGCTGCAGCCAATCAGACTCCGGGGGAGTGTCTGGAGGGGGCGCGGCTTGAGTATTGCACCCTGGAAAAATCGATAGGGATCTTGTAATGATGCGAGGAGACTCAAGAATGGAAACTGAGGAGTTGGGTCGGACTGAAACAAGTGAAGAGTGCAAGCATCCACGGCACGCAGGTCATTTGGGAAAAGATTCCATTGGAAGTCAGTCGTTTGAATGGATCCATGCAAGTAGAAGAATTCTTTTTTGACATGTAGTCTAGAATTTATGTATTGCTTTATTTGCAAGACGTTATCATAATGTTTATTTCCTTGTAAATGCCTTAATGTTCTTTAGTTAAACAATGTATATCTGACACAATGTTGACGAATTGATTTCATCACTTAAAATCTGAGAGCTGAAATATTCTGATCATTATTCCAACTGCATGGCAAGCGTAAAGATATATTACTGCGTCATAGCTATTGCGAACAGAATACGGGGATTCGTTTGGGAATATCGCCTGCGTAGAGATTTCGTGGAGCGCTCCTTATTTATATTTATATCTTATCATGACTTAAGTGAGTGTTCCTGTCTCATCCAACATGCGTCGCTTTCAAGACAACGGCTGGAACGGGATGCTGCGCGAGCAAGAGATGCGCTGCGTGCGTCAGTAGTTAGTACGCACTTTTTGTCGATTCAGATCAGAAGCAAAAGCAAATCGGGTGTAAGTGTTGTTGTCAAGAAATAACAGTGGAACACAAATTAAAAGGCCAAGGGGCTTAACATACCTTTGGTTGCTTGTTTAACACCAACACTTTTAAAGGATAGACGCATCATCTCAATAAAATAACGCGTAAAACGTCAAATTGCGATATTATCGGTCTTCTTCAGCGAGTTTAACAATAAACGTGCAGTGGTTATTTGCTAGTGCGCACTTGTCTAAACGAGGTAAACAAATCATTAGCGCAGTACGCACTTGTCCCTCTAGGTGGCGCAGTCAGACCGCATACGCTTGTTGAATGTCCTGGAGAGATCAAAACAATGTCGTACACTCTAAAAAAAAAAAGGTTCTATATAGCACCAAAAAAGGTTCTTGGCTCGTAATCATAGGGGAACCTTTTTTAGTGCTATATAGCACCAATTTTGGTGCTTCAGTGGTTCTTCACCGGTTCTTCAGAGGTTCTTCACCGGTTCTTTGACTAAGGTGCTATATAGCACCTCTGAAGAACCACTGAAGAACCACTGAAGCACCAAAATTGGTGCTATATAGCACTAAAAAAGGTTCCCCTATGATTACGAGCCAAGAACCTTTTTTGGTGCTATATAGAACCTTTTTTTAGAGTGTGTAGGCCAGTCTATATGTGCGCCAATTTTTTGATATATACACAAATGGAAAATGTATTAATAACAAATCATTTTTAGTTTTATATTGTGTATTTTGACCCCCCCCCCCCCCCCCCATATAGAGGGGGGGGGGGGGGGGGACTTCAAAACAAAATGTTATATTTAGTACCCTGGCTCGACTGTTGTCCAAGATGCTATAAACAAAGTAGGCCTAATTATAGACCCAACAATACAATTAGCGATAACGGTAAACATCCTAAAGTATTAGATAGTCCTAAACCAACAGGACATCTTTTCAGTCACCCAACAAATATGAAATTATAATAGGAATAATGCCTGTTGACCCGTAGTTCAATGCTGTAAGATTGAGAAGGAGGGGAAAATCCATATTTTTAAGGGGGAAAAAAGTCTGTTTAATCTTTTAATGTACTGCATGTCTCGACTGTTCGCAATTTGCTAACTGTATATTTACTGCTGTATTTTCTCTTTCCCACACCAGCTTCAATAAGGACGCCTTTCCCTTTAAGAGCTGGATCAGCATTACACAAGCGGTCAGGTGCGCAGTTGCAGCAAACCAAGAATAAACTGATGTGCTTGAGTGAAAAAGAAACTTGTACACAAATGTTCTCCCTCTAGGCCTCTCCCTTCACTTTTCTATTGTACTTATTCTATTGATTACAGTAGCTCAAACCGAATACCTCTACTCTCGAATATACGCAGTATTGACAAAGTGCACTTTATTTCAGGGAAATAAATCATATTAAAGGCATGTATGGTCCAGAACCAAAAATGACCTTTACAGAATGAGGACTAGATGCTCCAGCATAGCATGTTTAGCATTTGGTAATTTTGCATGTTGTTTTGCAGTGCCATCTCCTCCTTTGCTGCTCCTGGAAGCTGGATTCAAATGGTGCCATAGAGTACTTTATGGCATCTAGCACCATTTGAAATCAGTGTTCTTGGGTCGGTCCTGGCATCACATGGGACGGGACACCTAGATGCTGTGGACTACTGAAATTCTACTGCAACATTTGTGAGCCATGTCTTTGCATGTCTGATTTGCACAAGCTTTAGAAATCAAATAAAAATAATTTATTCTTATTAAGTGCTGCAAGTTCCTGTAATTCCTCTACAATGCCTACATGTAGCAGGCAATGTCATATGACGTCTCTGGTATAACATTAGCCTAGCCAATATCAAATAGTTTGTCATTATCTGTGATATATGAGTGATTCTATAATATCAAGGAAAAGTATCTTTCCAGTGTCTTATTGAAAACATATTCGATTTTGATTCAGTGCTTGCCAAACACAAGTTAACAAAAAAACATTTTGTATAGTATTAAGTGTCAACTCTGTTACAGACAAATTAGACAACATGTAGAAATAACATTGGTAACAGTGTTTGACAATTTTAAACTTTTAGTCAAAAACGCAACTTGCTAGCATACATGCTAATGCACTAATGATCATGATTAAAAGACTATTAAACAACCCACTGTGTGATCAGAGATACATTCTGTTTTCATTTTGATATCTTACAAAATTACTTTTGGTGTAACTTTTTAGATTACAATATGTTCTTAGAGGAAGCACACATACCTGTCAATGCTTCAGATCTTATCAGTGATGGAAAGTGACATCATTTCCTGAATCCTGCATAGTTGTGGGAGATAATTCCACCAATTTAAAGGCAAAGTAGGCTATGGTGTGGACACAAGATATATGGACGCACTTTTTTAAAACAATTTAATGTTGTAGAATTAGACAAATTACTTTTGGGGGGTTTTATAAGTAAAATAATTGAAATATTACCAAAATAAAAGTAAAATAAAATATTTTGATTACACTATGATACATGATGGAAAATATACACTGACTAATTCAGTTTTTAAAATACCATGTACAAATATAAACCGTGATATTTGTAATAAATATCACCGAAATATGACGATATCCATCCGCAATAAACCCGTCTCCAGCGTGTTGACTCCGTTTGTTCAAATATTACAATTAAATAAATACTTAAATCGATATGTCATCCACAATAAACCCGTCTCCAGTGTGTTGCCTCCGGTCCTTCGAATATTCCGATCTATTATGACCTCTGACCTGTAAAGCTGCCAGAATAATAATAATAATAATAATAAAGCATCACAATTACGTGCAATGATAGTGTGGTTATCAGATGACACAAGTACAAGATGGCTCAATATAGAAAAAAGTTACAGTCCTGATATGCCCTTGTCAGTGATCCCCTTTAATAGGATTAAATCCACCAGAGAACTTTTGGGTGAATGGTCGAACACAACATATGTAGCCTGGAAGGAAATACAACAAATATTTAAGCTGACAGGCGATTTCTCTGTTTTGAATTCAATTACTTATACTAGAGATTTTCTTCCACTGAGACTTGATACAGGATTTAAAAACTGGAAACTTTTGAATCTTCATTATGTACACCAATTATTTAGTAATAACAACTTCAAATCATTTGAACAACTGAGAAAAGAATTTAAACTACCAAGAACAGATTTTTTCAGATACCTAATTAAGGAGTTTTATACTGAAACACCCAAACTGGAACAGATTAATAGAGCCCTCCCTATTAGAACAGTATTTATTAAAAATTCAGGGTGGAGAACATATGAGGAAACCAATAACCAATGTCTATAAAATCATTGTTTCAATGACAAGAGATAATTCATTCTATGTGAAAGACAAGTGGACTAGGGAGCTACGGCTCGAAATAAGTGAAGAAGTTTGGTTGGAGATATGTACTCAGGCTCATAAAGTCACGAACGCCAATTTGTGGAAGGAATTTCAATGGAAAATAAATGACAGATTTTTCAGAACACCACAAGTTGTGGCTAAAATGAATCCGGATCAATCAAGTCAGTGTTGGAGGGGGTGTGGAGAGACAGTGGCTACTCACTCACATATTTTTTGGCAATGCCCTTTGTTGGATAACTTTTGGAAATCCATTTTTACATATATTAATAAAGTATTGAATGTTGAACTGATAAGAGACCCTCTGATAGCAATTTTAGGGATTAAACCAGTTGTGATATGCAGTAGGAAAAATATGTATTTATTACAGATATTACTGATAGCAGCAAAGAAAGCAATTACAATAAAGTGGCTTAAGAACGAGTCACCAAACCAAGCTGAATGGCTATCAATTTTGAGAAATATCTCCATTATGGAAAAAATTACATATTCGTTGAGATTACAGAGGGAACTTTTTATTGAAAGATGGGCACCATTAATGACAGTGATGGAGGATCAGTAGAGACAACTTGATGTTTGTTCTGTTCAAATTGTTTACTTTAAACGCTGTTAACTTTTTTTTTTTTCATATCCTTGTAACTTTGGACATATTTTTCTCTGGAATTGATCATACACGTAAGGATGTGTGAATGTTATGATCCCCTGTAAAGGGTATTGTTTCTGTGTGGAAGTAATTGTTGTAAATGGGGATCTGAAGAACATTCAAAATAAAAAAGAAGTGACAAAAAAAATAATAATAATAATAATACGCTGTTTGTTAATTGGCCAGAGGAGAACTGGCACCCCGACTGAGCCTGGTTTCTCCCAAGGTTTATTTTTCTCCATTAGGTCACCTGATGGGGTTTTGGTTTCCTTGCCACTGTTGCCTCTGGCTTGGTGTGCTCAGTTGGGGACACTAAAATTAAACATCAAAATAAATCTAATTAATAAACTAAATGAACCATATAATAATGAACCATATATTACTGATCTAATTATTGATCTAAAGCCCACACTGTCACCGTATGGAAATTTAAACTGATGACATCAAATGGCTATACAGCTTAATAAAATTATGCTGCATTATTTTCCTGTTTAACACTGTAAAGCTGCTTTGGAACAATCTACATAGTTAAAAGCGCTATATAAATAAAGTTGACTTGACTTCTTAGATTATGTAAACATAAACTAATCTAAGCGCGGACGTAGCATTTTAGCCAATTAGAAAACTTTACTGTCTGCCGATATAAATCAATGAAATACGTGAGTTTGGGAGCTATCTGTTTGAAAAAGGAAAGGTTTGGAAAATGATGGAATGATCGATTCGTTTCCGAAAATCAGTTATTTATTATATGGTATTCTTCTTTTTTTTTGGAAATCGCCTGTAGAACGACTGTTTGGAATCTATTGTATTATTATTCGTTTCAAAATGTTATAACAGCAGCTCTAACTAGCTAGTTAAATATCTTTACATTATTACCTGAAACATTGCAACACCAGCCATACCATTTCAGAACCTGGCAATGTCGTACAACCGCATAGGCTATTCATAATATAGCCTACAATATTTCATAAAAAACAAAAAGGTAAACACGTAACTTGTGCAAATGACAACTGAATGTGTTTTGTTCCACCTCAGCACACGTGAGTATCTTAAATGACACTACTACACAGGTGGCGAAATTTCCCTTATTCATCTCCAAAGAGGACGAGGAGATTCATCTGCTTAGTGCTTGTGTGGACTGTGGCGTGGTGAGGTCATCAACAAGCGCCTGACGCTCAATCACAGTTTCAAGCCTTCACCACTGGATGGCACTGTGTGACCTCAAAAGTGCTTTTTAGCACACTGAGCTGACAGTCCGATCCAAAACGTGCATGCCTGGCAACTGTTCAATAAGAGCTATAAACCCAAACGAGTTAGGCCTACTCAAGCCAATCTAGCAACCTGTTTTTTTGTTTTTTTACCAGAACTATACTCCCCAGACCTAATCATTTTAGATGTAATGAGAGAAAGCTCAACAACTGGCTCTCAAAACCGACACACAATAACTTTGAACTTGGGATCACTTTCCCAACATCTGTAACTGATGTCAGTTGATTGAATTTAATGGTCTACTGAATGGCTCTATTAAAACATGATGTAGGCTATTCTGCTGCCTTGAGAGAGACAGCTGATTGACCAAAGGATCCCAGTAACTGTGAGAACCCTATAACAGCATGTGCTATTTTTAGCTGCTGTTAAGTTAGCACCGCCAACATCTAAATTTCACTTTAGACAGACAAGTCTTTTATATGTCTCGTATTAATGTGGGTTGTCCACAATATGAGGGACATTGTGCTAAATGTGTTCCCGTTGTGAGGTCGAGAGGCACCAGGAAATGTGCTGCATTCATCAATGGCAAATGCTAGAAGGTCTTGTCTTCAAAAGGATAACCTTAGGTCAAATGACTGAAAAGGGATGTGCATTTGCTTTCTGCCAGGAAGAGATATTTTATATTGCCATGCAATTTTAAGAGCAGCACCATAAAAAAAAGAAAAAGAACCAACAACAACAAATAACGCTCCTGAATCTCCTAACAATGCTAACTTTATATGCATGAATCGGGCAACAGTGAGCTTATTAAATGTCTTGTTTTTGGATGACCCTATAAATAAAACAGCCTGGTCTGGGTGGTCTGGTCAGAGCTGACGTGTCCTTGTGGTTGTTAGTAGGCTACCACAGCATGAGTAAACACACCTCAATTCAATATCCCTTCATTAATCTAGGGCTAAGGATACACCCTAAACAATGAATCATCTGCAGTACTGCTCCATGGGGCCTTTCCAGGAAGATGACATACATGATATCGTCATACTACAATGATGTAATGTTTAAAAGCCTCTCTGTAATTCTTCACCTTGCACTCTCCTTACGAATGACCGACTGACTGTGATTGGAAGCGCTGTGCCCTCGGACTGCAGTGTGAAATGATCCAGGGGATAATGAGGGGGCTTACTCAAACATATACCAAAAGAACCGAGTTACTGAGATAGCAAAACCCACTGAGAAGTTTTAACACTGATAAAGGGTTCATTCTTCCAAGTAAGACTGAGAATAATCCTACTGTATGTGATCAGCAATAGCTACATTTTACAAATTCAATTTGCACCATTCCTTCAGTGACACAAGAACTTGAGAAACCACCACATTCATTGCAGTTTGTGAAGGCGCATTGTCCTGCTAATTCTTCTTAATACAGTTAGCATGTGTCACGGCCCCTCCCCTTTGCAGGGGCAGTTCCTCCTGCTCTCTCTCTCTCTTACCCCTTTTCCACCAAGGCAGTGCTAGAGCTAGATCGGAGCTAGAACTAGTCCCAGTTCATAGTTGGTTCAACTGAGGAGCCTGCTAAGAACCGTTTGCGTTTCCACAGGCTAGAGAGCCACAACAGAGCCAGGTCTTACGTCACTGTATACGTCTCATCTTTCTCAGCAACGCTAGCGGGAAACACACACACACACCAGGCTTGTTTGAGATGCATCGGCGCTGCGCAGACCGATCCACGTATAATATTTAAAAAAACGCATGAGTGAATCAAAAGCATAAGGAGTCGTGTGCTCTCGCTGGACTCGTGATCGGTCTCTGCACAGCACCGCTGCGAACAAGCCTTCCATCAACAATGCAAACGTTGCGTTACTATTGATTCACATGGCTTTACGATCCTACATCGGCATCAAAACACAACGAAAACACAGCGAATCCAACGCATTCGTGCAGTTCGCCGTAATTTGTATAGACGGAGATTACAAACGAGCAGCAGCTGTTAGCTCCATTAGCTGCTATTTCAACAATGGCGGATCTCAAGTCTGTGTTGGTCTTGTTGACCCCGCCTCCAGTGCCTGACGTAATCGGTTCTTACTTCTAACCCTGTTCTAGCCCAGCAATGTTTTGGTGCTACTTAAGAACCACTTTTCCTGGCTCGGAGCTGGAGCTTTGGGTGTGGAAACACAAAGAACCGATTTGGAACTAGGCTCTGGCTCCAATCTAGCTCTGGCTCTGCTTTGGTGGAAAAGGGGTATCTCTCTCTCTCTTTCTCTCTTTCTTTCTCTCTCTCTCTCTCTCTCTCTCTCTCTCTCTCTCTCTCTCTCTCTCTCTCTCTCTCTCTCTCTCTCTCTCTCTCTCTCTCTCTCTCTCTCTCTCTCTCTCTCCCACCAAGGCAGTGCTAGAGCTAGATCGGAGCCAGAGCTAGTCCCAGTTCATAGTTGGTTCAACTGAGGAGCCTGCTAAGAACCGTTTGCGTTTCCACAGGCTAGTAGAGCCACAACAGAGCCAGGTCTTACGGCACTGTATACGTCTCATCTTTCTCAGCAACGCTAGCGGGAAACACACACACACACACACACCAGGCTTGTTTGAGATGCATCGGCGCTGCGCAGACCGATCCACGTATAATATTTTTAAAAAAACGCATGAGTGAATCAAAAGCATAAGGAGTCGTGTGCTCTCGCTGGACTCGTTATCATACGGCGATCGGTCTCTGCACAGCACCGCTGCCAACAAGCCTTCCATCAACAATGCAAACATTGCGTTACTATTGATTCACATGGCTTTACGATCCTACATCGGCATCAAAACACAACGAAAACACAGCGAATCCAACGCATTCGTGCAGTTCGCCGTCATTAGCATAGACGGAGATTACAAACGAGCAGCAGTTGTTAGCTCCATTAGCTGCTATTTCAACAATGGCGGATCTCAAGTCTGTGTTCGTCTTGTTGACCCCGCCCCCAGTGCCTGACGTAATCGGTTCTTACTTCTAACCCTGTTCTAGCCCAGCAATGTTTTGGTGCTACTTAAGAACCACTTTTCCTGGCTCGGAGCTGGGGCTTTGGGTGTGGAAACACAAAGAACCGATTTGGAACTAGGCTCTGGCTCCAATCTAGCTCTGGCTCTGCTTTGGTGGAAAAGGGGTATCTCTGCTCCTCCAGGTATGATCCTGTGTGTGTTTGTTCTTTTGTAGTTTTACTTAGTTTCCACATGTTGACACACACAGATTCACGCATCCCTGCACTTTGCATACACCTTACATTATGACATTTTCACACCTCATTCTTTTTCCCTTGTTTATAGTTTTTGGTTTACAATAAAGAACCTCTTTTGGCCTTTACCTGTTGTGGTGTCCCCTCATTTTTTGCCGCAGGCTATGAGCTGGCCTGTGACACATGTTAGAAACCGAGCTACTGTAGCTCAAATTGCTCAAGAGGTTAATGTTGGTTCTGATAGAAAGGTGTCAGAATACACAGTGCATCACAGTTTGTTGCGTATGGGGCTGCATAGCCGCAGACCAGTCAGGGTGCCCATGCTGACCCCTGTCCACCACCGAAAGCGCAAACAGTGAGCACGTGAGCATCAGAACTAGACCATAGAGCAATGGAAGAAGGTGGCCTGGTCTGATGAATCACGTTTTCTTTTAGATCACATGGATGGCCGGGTGTGCGAGTGTTAGGACATGTTATCCTTGATCAGTGTAAACCAATGTTGTAGCAAACTTAACCTCTTAAGTTTTAGATTTTAACACAAGCATAAAGCATTTGTGTTGGGTGAGACTATACAAAGATGCCAAAATATGCTTACAGACGAATCTGACCATGCTATAAGGAAGTACTTTCATCACTGTCTGATTTGGTTCAGCTACCAAATCTGACATCAAGAGACTACAACGCACAATTCGGACTGCGGAGAGGATTATTGGTGCTCCCCTGCCAACCCTCCAGGACCTGTACTCTTCCAGAGTGAGGAAGAGAGCAGGGAAAATCATCACAGACTCCACTCACCCTGGACACCTCCTGTTTGAACTGTTACCATCAGGACGGCGACTCCGATCACTGGCCACTAGAACATCTAGGCACAGGAACAGTTTCTTCCCACAGGCCATTTCCCTCTTGAACAGTTAAATACCCCCCCAAAGTGCAATACTCTGACTGTTTAGTGCAATCTTTTAAACTCAGGAGATTATTTATGTTTATATATTCATACTACTTAAATACTGTAAATATGTTCATAATCTGTAAATGTTTCTTCTGACTAAACGGTGGACTATTTTTCATATTTTTATTCTTAGAATTTGTATTACTATGTCCTTGTTGTGTTTGTATATGTGCACTGGAAGCTTCAGCACCAAGACAAAATTCCTTGTGTGTGCAAGCACAATTGCCAATAAAGCTCTTTCTGATTCTGAAGTAGGAGACGGAGTAATCATTTATTTCTAACAGAAAAACATAAAATTTCAACAACAAAAAAAGTCAATGGTACCAAACAGGTAGGAATAAACAACTAACCTAACAATAACTGTAGTGTGAGTGTGGGCCACATTGAGAATGTTGTATAGGCTTGCTCATCCCTTCATTTATGTGTATGGTTGATCTGCATTCTGTTGGATTTATTGAACCATTCATTTTCTATGGGTGCCCACTTTTGTCCACCAAGAACAAGGTAAGGAGTTTTGTGTTGAATCCAGTCCAACTTTTTTGTGTGTTCAGGTGGCAAAGGAAAAGTAGCCACGTCTTGTACTGCTCAGATTAAGGGATTAAGGATTTTGCCCACCTTTTCCCCCAAAGACAATTTAGGGTTAAAGGGATAGTTCACCCAAAAAAGTAACCAATGTGGGTAACCAAACAGTTGATTGGCCCCACTGACTTCCATGGTATTTTTTCCCCCCATATTATGGAAGTCAATTGGGCTCATCAACTGTTTGGTTTCAAAATATCCTCTTTTGTGTTTAGAAGAAAGAAATTCAAACAGGTTTGGATTGGAACAACTTGAGGGTTAGTAAATGTCAGTGATGACAGGTGAACTATCTCTTTAAGCATCTACACTCACCTAAAGGATTATTAGGAACACCTGTTCAATTTCTCATTAATGCAATTATCTAATCAACCAATTACATGGCAGTTGCTTCAATGCATTTAGGGGTGTGGTCCTGGTCAAGACAATCTCCTGAACTCCAAACTGAATGTCAGAATGGGAAAGAAAGGTGATTTAAGCAATTTTGAGCGTGGCATGGTTGTTGGTGCCAGACGGGCCGGTCTGAGTATTTCACAATCTGCTCAGTTACTGGGATTTTCACGCACAACCATTTCTAGGGTTTACAAAGAATGGTGTGAAAAGGGAAAAACATCCAGTATGCGGCAGTCCTGTGGGCAAAAATGCCTTGTAGATGCTAGAGGTCAGAGGAGAATGGGCCGACTGATTCAAGCTGATAGAAGAGCAACTTTGACTGAAATAACCACTCGTTACAACCGAGGTATGCAGCAAAGCATTTGTGAAGCCACAACACGCACAACCTTGAGGCGGATGG
Organism: Romanogobio albipinnatus; assembly: GCA_023566225.1. Classification (NCBI taxonomy): domain Eukaryota; kingdom Metazoa; phylum Chordata; class Actinopteri; order Cypriniformes; family Gobionidae; genus Romanogobio; species Romanogobio albipinnatus. The sequence continues at coordinate 9,112,309 of CM042250.1, read as the reverse complement.
GCTACAACAGCAGAAGACCCCACCGGGTACCACTCATCTCCACTACAAATAGGAAAAAGAGGCTACAATTTGCACGAGCTCACCAAAATTGGACAGTTGAAGACTGGAAAAATGGTGCCTGGTCTGATGAGACATTCAGATAGTAGAGTCAGAATATGGCGTAAACAGAATGAGAACATGGATCCATCATGCCTTGTTACCACTGTGCAGGCTGGTGGTGGTGGTGTAATGGTGTGGGGGATGTTTTCTTGGCACACTTTAGGCCCCTTAGTGCCAATTGGGCATCGTTTAAATGCCACGGCCTACCTGAGCATTGTTTCTGACCATGTCCATCCTTTTATGACCACCATGTACCCATCCTCTGATGGCTACTTTCAGCAGGATAATGCACCATGTCACAAAGCTCGAATCATTTCCAATTGGTTTCTTGAACATGACAATGAGTTCACTGTGCTTAAAATGGCCCCCACAGTCACCAGATCTCAACCCAATAGAGCATCTTTGGGATGTGGTGGAACGGGAGCTTCGTGCCCTGGATGTGCATCCCACAAATCTCAATCAACTGCAAGATGCTATCCTATCAATATGGGCACACATTTCTAAAGAATGCTTTCAGCACCTTGTTGAATCAATCCCACGTAGAATTAAGGCAGTTCTGAAGGCGAAAGGGGGTCAAATACAGTATTAGTATGGTGTTCCTAATAATCCTTTAGGTGAGTGTATAACCGTCTATAAAAAAAAAGAGTTAGCATCACTATTATTATTGAAGAAACTAAGGTTAGGGATTTCAAAAAATGGCTAAGTCTATAGTTTTACACACTTTAGCTCGTACCTGGACCCAATGTTTGTGCTACACATACTGAGAAGCTTTTCTAAGCGATCTGACTAACAATTTTAAACCTGGAAACAAAACAAAAAATGTCTGGAAACAATTAGCAACCACAATTGTCCACCCAAGCGGCAAATTTTGCTCTTCAACAATTAAAAAACTAAAAAAAGATTTTATACATTTTTGAAAAAAATAAAACAGCGGTAAGATATACAAGTATTATTATTATTTTAAATCTTTTGGAGCTATTACAGCTTTTTGAGAACAACATTGAGAGTTTCTCTTTGCTTTCATGGGTTAGGCCAAGGTCTCGTATAGAGCACATTGTCTAAATGACTCTTCAGTTGATGAAGTATTTGACTTGAATAGCCACAACTATCTCTGCCATTGTCCTGGTAACCACATTGCTGTTTGGTCTGCTGCTGACGTAAAAGGAATTCTTTTTTTTTACACATCAAAGAGGTCTGCTCTTTCAGGATCGGGTTCCCTTCACCATATGGTCAAAGAAAACCTGATCCAGTCAATATCGCACTTTACCATGTCTGACTAAGGGAATATTTTCAACCCTACCCCTTACCACTCTGTTTCATGAGGCAAGGGAAAGGGGTATCAAAGAGAATGGGATTGGGTCTAAAACTGTACTTTTAAACGGTGAAAAAAAAAACATACGAGTGGAAGCATGTGCCAGAAAATCCTTTTGGGTGTATTCTTGTTTAAAAGACGGGGGAATTCTGAGGTCAGGGTTTAGTCACACTGAGGGAGGAGACACACACAAAAGCATTTAAAAAAAATCTTTATTAAAACATACAAAAATACATCTTTTGTTTTCATTAATAACTGAGTGAAACATTTTATAGCAAGTATAAATAAATAAAATATCTAGGTTATAAAATACAACAATAAAGTTTAAAACTTCAAGCAGTCCAATTGCAGGAACAACACTAGAACAAAGGAGCCGTCCGATTGTTTGCCCTGTGGTTGAGAGTCCAGAGAAAACACATTAAGGGAAATGAAACATTCCTGTTATACAACACAACACATTAAGAATAATTAATGGAGAATATTTTGCAACTAATGCCAGAACTAACTAATAACTAATTAGTGTATTAGTCTGAGATGAAGTCTGAAGATTTTGACATGGGTAGATACCTTTTGTTTATAGATTTTGATATGGCAATAACTCCCCTTTTGTCCTCTGTTCTTCACCAGTACTGTATGAACTATGCAGCATTATCAAATGAGGAGATAGAGTCATTATAATACATTATTTATTGGACACGTTCATTTTTTGTTAATATTCAATTAACCATCCACTCTGCATGCTGTTTGTAATTAGTATCTGGTCAGACATTAGCTCTGCATAGTTATTTTTGTCATTTTGTTAGCAGCACCAGACCAATCTTTTCTTTGTGACAGCAGACCTTTTCATTAAAATGTGTTTTTTCTAACTTTCTTCAGCTCATTATGTGCCCAGACATACTGTGATACTGTTTTTCACATGGTACATTAGCATTCATTTCTTGAGATTGAGGTTGCTTGCCAATAATTAGTAACTGAGTGAGCATGCTGGGAAATTCTGAAAAATGTTAAGGTGGCCATTTCCTTGAAACTTTGAACTTGGGTCATTGTACAACAGGCACTAATTAATAATTGAGAATTTAAAATGCCCATATTATGCTATTTTAAAGGCTCCTAATTTTGCATCAAAGGTCAAAAAACTGAATTTTTCTCATAATATACATTGCAGCAATTTCTCTCAGGGTCAGAAATGGTTTGATAAAGGATTCAGTATCTCTAAACCCTTCCTTTCTGAGAGCCTAAAGTTCTCTGATTGGTCAGACGGCCCAGTCCGTTGTGATTGGTTGACTGCTTACAGCACGTCAGAAACAAACGGCCAATTACCATATCTGAACACAGTGAAACGAACAGTAAAGGTCCTTACACACGAAGTCCGAAATGTTTGTGTGCGTTTTTCCGTAATCGTCATCAATCAATCAACCTTGCCGCTGAGTCTGATGCGTATTAAAGGGGTCATGAACTGGCTATTTACAGAGGTGGAAAGTAACGAATTACATTTACTCGCGTTACTGTACTTGAGTAGTTTTTCTGTGTACTTCTACTTTTTTAAGTAGTTTTAAAAAGCTGTAATTTTACTTTTACTTAAGTATGTTTTGTTTGAAGTATTGTACTTCGCTACATTTTAAACCACATCCGTTACTGAGTAAAAATAAATAATACAAAGGGATGAAAATCACGATCCGGAAAACGATTGCATTGAATTGAAGGGCGGGAGAACGAACACGCAAAAATCACAAAAAGATGGAGACGGACGGGCAAGACAGACGTCAGACCCAGCTGAAAGCGAAACGCTGTCGTGAACCCCTGGATAGTATGGAAATACTGTGGAGGATATCAAATTAGCAAAACAAATGTTGATGCAAAGGAGGAAACACATAGAACATGTTCGGGAACACCATCCCTCTGTGCAGATAAAGGTACGACAATTTAATTTACTATATAACGCAAATGTCACGTAAAACACGCAAACTGATGGATGAATGAATACATCGACAGTAGAGCTGTACAATAAATAAAATCGCGACATGGTCTGTGAATATTAAAGCTAAAAACACTGCTATATGAATATATGATCTGCTTGTTCTTTCTCTGTGTGAAGGAGCAGCGCCGTTTCGTCTACTAGCCTACATATAGTACGCGAAGCTCGTGGTGTTTTAACGTCCCAAAAACCATATTTGGACATGAACACATGAACATTTCCAGAGCTGATCTGAGACCCCCTCACGAACATTTTCATCATTTTATTTGATTAAAAGCCATTATCAAAACTCTGAAACAGATCTTCACTGAAATAGGCCCCCACTAAAACCCGTCAAAATAAACGGTTTAACTAGATTAAATAATTTAACTAGACAGAAATATATTACTATTGTAGGCCTACAATAGAATACTTGTGAATACTTAATAATAATAACAATACTAATATTACATAATTTAAACATTATTTAAGAATATATTTTCAAATCCATGGTTTAATTTAGTAAAACCGCAGTGCTTTGCCCAAAAAATTTGGTAATGTTTTGGGGGTTTTGGTAATGTTGTAGTAAATTTGTATTAAATCATAAAAAGAGAAATTTCAAGTTGTTAATCTAATTCATAGTAATTTATTTAATTTAGTTAATTAGACATGTTTTATTGAAATTTTAATAAAACAAAACAAACAAATAGGTTCAAGTTTGTTATAATAAAGCATTTGTTCAACCAAAAAAAAAAAAAGGTTTTCATTAATTTAATGCCATTTTACCTGGTCATAATAATAACCATAATTTAATAATACAGTTTATTTATTAAATAATTAGTACCGTGATGCTGTGAAACTGGAAAAAAAACCCTCATTCTATTACAGCCCTACACGGGAGAGTCCCCCACCCCACTGTTAAAAAAAATACTTTTACTCTGAGTACATTTTAAATGAACTACTTTTTACTTTTACTCGAGTACATTTTTAGACAAGTACTTTTACTTCTACTTAAGTAAAATTTAATTGAAGTAATAGTACTTTTACTTGAGTAGAATATTTTGTTACTCTTTCCACCTCTGGCTATTTTTTTTATACTGTTGTCTGAGGTCAACTTATGACGTTTGCGTGGTTTATACATTCAGAAACATAATGAATAAGTAATAGGCTATTTTCTGCCCTGGTTTTGAGGCTCTCTGAAGTAACGCTCGGTTTCTATGGGCGTGCCGCACTGAAGACTTGGAAGTAAACGCCCACTAGGATTGGATAAGATTTGCATATTTAATGAGCTTCAGCTCCCGTCAGTACATGTGGGAATTGTTTTGAAAGCGTCTGGGGAAAAGACTCGCAAAATATTTTTATCAAACAAACACAAAGATTCATCTCTCATCCACCCTCGATTGATTGGAATGTTATTTTTGTATTACTTGGGCGGCTCGATCGGAGAATATAACCGCGAACCGTACACACACGCACGCGCGCGTAGGCAAGAAAGGAATGTTATTTCACTATTTAAGATAGCCCGTTGGCTGGCCGGGCTTATGTTTTGGTAGCCCGTCTGAAAAACACATAGCCCCGGGATGTTGGGATTTGCGAGCCCTGGCCCATAACGTTACAAGTCCGAGTCTGATCACGAATGAACCAATAACACCTCAAATAAAGGAGCCTGTGACAGCGTGCTAAGGTATGTAATCAATAGATATCAAACGATCTGTAACAATGCAATACTAACACATAAAAAACATGTTTTACTCACATAAGTGTGTTGCACCGTTCCTGTCGGATCCAATATAGAAGGCACAGCATTGTGTTTAAATCTCAATATGTCTGCAAATACAGTCTCGACCTGTATCTTGTTTACAAACGTGCAATGTCTTACGCACGTGAGCCGGAACCGGCATGTTTATTGCTCGGTAGCGCGATCCGTTTAGCTCCACGAGTCGGTGGGCGGGCTTGAGGATGCGCTTCTGCATTCTATGACGTCAGTGTTTGACATATTCTGAGATCAAGCGTTTGCTAGGCCTGGTGTCAATAAAAGCTTTTCTTTGACTAACAAGGAAGTTTTCAGCTTCGAAACTAACAGGATATTCTTATATCACGATGAACTTTTATATATCAAAGGCTCAAAGGAAAGTTGATTTCTCAATTCATCACCGCTTTAATTTATCCGTTGTGAAAAGAGTCTTCAAGCAGTGAGGATGAATTTGTTGTCTTCTCTCTTCTTGACTTGAGAGTTTACAGCTCAAGACTCAGAATTACTCGTCAGGGGAGTTTTTAGAGAAGGCTGATAAGATGCTAATCAAATATGTTATTGGCCTGTAAACACCCATTTGCAGTCCATTGTCTAATGTCTGGCGAAGAGAACAGCTTGATTCAAGCTTCAGTTACTGTCGGTATGAGACTTAATCTTCATTATTCTTTTATCGTTATTCTTTTGTTTTTATTCAGCCATTATAGCCTTTATTCTGGCATGATGGCTACAGTAATCCAAATATTATCTGAAGTCTTTCTTAAAAACAAACAAACTAAAAAGCATATTCTTGGGATCTTATTATTATTATTATTATTATTGTAACAAAATAGATAATAGATAAATAGATTAGCGCAACATGTGAATTAGAGCTACAGTTAGCATCAAGCTACATACAATTTAAAAGATTCAAATTACACTTTCACTCAAAACTCACTTTAAAAAGAGAAAAAGAAAGGTAATATTAGGTCCATTCAATCCTGAGATTGCGTAGAGACGCTGCAGGATTATCCCAAGCAACTGAAGTTTATTTCAGGATGTCAGTGGCTCAGTTTGATGCTTTGCTAGCGATGCTAGAGCCTCATTTCCATGAACAAATTGATTCTGAACAGAGACTGGCAGTACGTCTAAGGTATGGACACACACACACAAACCACAATTCTGTGCGCACCATTCTGGATTTTGGCGTTCGCTTGTACGGTGGCTCTGGGTTGTCAAAAAAACTCTCAAAATGCTTGCTACGGATGCGAAAAACACAGAAAATGTAACCCAATCTGAATTTTTTTATGACGGATGGAAGTTTTGGAGGCAGCGTGGAAGGCTGGAAGCGGGATTGACACAACATGAGGTTGTATTTAATTTTTAACGTGCGGAAATTTCAGATGAGAATAACGGACTCAGTGTGCAAGGACCTTAAAGGTTCACCCAAAAATAAAAAAAATGGTCCCATAAGCTCTCAAGCCATCCTTGGTGTACAGTAAGGAAAATAAGTATTTGAACACCCTGCTATTTTGCAAGTTCTCCCACTTGGAAATCATGGAGGGGTCTATTTGCAGCTGTATCATACAAATAAATAGTTAAAAAATTATACATTGTGATTTCTTGATTTTTTTTTTAGATTATGTCTCTCACAGTGGACATGCACCTACGATGACAATTTCAGACCCCTCCATGATTTCTAAGTGGGAGAACTTGCAAAATAGCAGGGTGTTCAAATACTTATTTTCCTCACTGTATATATGACATTCTCCTTTGAGACAATACAATCAGAGATATATTAAAAAACGTCCTGGCTAATCCAAGCTTTATACTGGCAGTGAATGGCAGCCCAAAATTAGAAGCCTAAATAAGTGCACCCATCCATTGTAAAAGTAATTCAGGGGGTTATTGAATGCCTTCTGAAGTGAACTGATGGGTTTGTGTAAGAAAAATATCCACATTTAAAACTATCTAGCTTCTGGCGGACCGCCGTCCGTATTCAACTTAAGTAGAAAGTGTAATGCTTCTCGCAGTTCAAAACGCTTACGCTACGTCCGACGTCATCGTTGCGCCAGTCATGCTTTTTTCATAATTGAATATGGAAGGTGATAATCCAGAAGCTAGATATTTTACTTTATAATTTTGTACAAACCTACATAGGTCCGTGCAGGAAGCAAGACTAGAATTACAAACGATCAGGGCCTCCTGACAAACCTTTCCTGGGGTTTGGGTTCGTTAAACTGAATTTCTCTGTCAGTGGGGTGGCGGGGGTTGGAGCGGGACATCCAATAGGGCCAAAGAGACCCCTTCTCTAACAAAGGCCCTTAGAATCGTCCTAATCTTTCCCCCTCCCACCATTATGGCGGCCCTGCTGACGACCCGTTTCAGGCAGTTCAGAATTGGTTCTTTCTTTTGGTAGACAATAACTCCATTTATCCTGCACTTTGATCTTTGAAACTTTGCATTCACAAACAGCTATATTACACACAACATGAAAGGTAATATCCAAAAAAGCATAATAGGGGCACATTAAAATTGAGCTGCAGCCACAAATCAAGCACAAGGACAGCTAGCTTTCTGATTGATAATGAAATCATGCCACCCACAGCATATGAAAAGATGGATTCATGCAAAAGAAAGCATCATGTCGATGCATGTCTAAAGCAGCATGCAGTTGAAGCAGAGAGACAGTCTGCCATGTTTAGGTCAGCTGAGCTACAATGACTAATGATTTGACAGATTAAAAGATATACTCACCCTCGCTGTTTAGAGCAATGATACCACAAATATATGCACAAAGCGACTGCAAACAAGGCTAAGAAAATTAGTGTATTAAACAGTAAAAAAATTAATACTTTTTGTTCAAAAGAATGGGCTCTATGAGAAACTTAATTTAAAAGTTAAAATATTTTTCATTTAAATGTGTCCATTTAAAAAAAATTGAATGACCCCAAACTTTTGAACAGTATGTTTAAAAATAAACAGAATTTTATATAAAAGTCTATAGTTTAATCCAAATCATTCAGATGCTTACCGAGAACGATCGCAAGGCAACTACCTGAAAGATCAACAGTTGTGTTATTAGAAACAGTGAAATACAAAAGCAAATAAACATTTACTTGATATGTGGCCTTCAGTTACAGTAGTGATCACTCCTCTTACATGGAACTTAAACAAGACAAAATAACTAATTATCATCACTGGCTGTTATATTATATGGTGACATATGTTGCACGTCAAACACTTCTCCGACTACAATAACCACATTCCTTTCCCTGAGGGTGATGCAGTCAAACATTTAATTCAGTACAGTGTGTATCATAGGTTTTAAAGGATGACTCACTCAGTAAATGAGTAATGTGCAGATCTCCATATATTCCTGCAATAAAATACATCAAATAACCATTACAGCATAACCATAACAAATAATTAGTGGGGAAACCTGAAAAAACACACAACATGTTGCAGACAGGCATCAGAATAAAGGATATGGCCTGGACTCCTTACCATTTGAATGGGTGGTGGCTGTGGTGGCTGTGGCTGTGGCTGTGGCTGTGGCTGTGGCTGTGGCTGTAGCTGTTGTTGCGGCTTTGTTTGTGGTCATGCTTGCTGTTGTTATGATGACGGAAAGAAAATATTAGCATGTCATCGTCTACTTTTGCAGTCTTCTCCAATACAACATTCCATGTTGTAAACATCTACAAGTTGTAAACATCTACTGCAAAGTTTCCCTTGAAATCAGCACAGGAAACGCTGCAGATTCTGTCCTTATCAAGGTCAAGGCTCATATCATGAATGCACACTTTGGGAAACAATCAGGATAAAATTCAGAAGGTTAAACTTACCTTCATCACAGACAGGAAGGGCAGACCAGCCACTCTCTCCACACACTGACGTAGCAAAACCTTCCATCCTATAACTTGGCCAGCATTCAAATGTGGCTTTACTTTGAAAAAAATATGGAGGTTTTCCTTCAGTCTGGTAACCAAAACTGATTTTAGGAACTGGGCATTCAATTTCTGGGAATAGAAAGGAAATTGGATTTAAGTCGATAAAATATGAAAAGCTAAACAAAGGTAAAATGTTTTTTCTGTAAAGCGGTAAATATGGATAGAATGTTATACGCAAAATATAGTACTGAAACTACATCAGGACTTCTGGCTCCCTGCAGCATGCATGGAATTTCAGTGATGTGTTATGGAACCAAATAAATGGTCAAAACAGGATTCCAAATCGTTTTATAATCCAAGACCATAAAAGAATGTTTCTCTGGAAAGAAACATTTACAGAAAGATTTCTGTTTTAAACATTACTGAAATGTTTATCAGTTCTTCAATATCAGATGGGTCAAAAAATTTCTCAATTTGGTGGGATGATAAAAAAACAAATCACACCCATTAAACCCCTGAGTGGAAACAACTGGTTACAGGTCACAACTGGTACAGTGTCAACTGGTAACAGGGCTCATAAAGAAACTGTAAAACGAAATTCCGGGACTTTCATGGACGGACGGACGGACAGATAGACTATCGACGATTAACTGAATCTTGTATAATATTCTTCCAGCACTGCTACACACAGCAACTTGATACTCCCCAATCTGCTCATACCACAGAAGGATACATCTCCTCCACAGAAACAACATTCAACTGCCTGTCACTGCCAGGACTATGATGAAATGGAAACCTGAGGCTGAGATGATTCTGTAGGGCTTGGAGGAGAGACTGGGAGCAGTGAGTCAATGAACCCTACATAGCACATCAACAGACAAAAAAAAATCCATTAATCATAAAAGACCTGAATGACCTGCTAAACAAGAAAAAGACGACCTTCGGGTAGAATGATGCCTAGAGATGCAAGCTAAGGCAATCATAAATAGAAAGTCAGTAAGGGAACCAAACAATGAAATACAATAAAGTGAAAGGGCAATGAAACTGTGCAAGAAAAGCAAGAAGAGTTCAGCAGGCTGCTAGAGGAGTTCCACCAGTTCTAACATGCTGTGCCCTGATTCCAAATGTGAGTCCAAATACATGTTCAGACTATTTAAGGGTCAGATTGGGGCACCTTTATTCCTTAAAAGTATTTTTATAAACACTTTTTGTTATTCTGGTCGAAACTCTCTTCACATCCTTATAGCAACCAATAATAGATGTGGTATAAATATTAAAACTTGTATATAGACCAATCAGGCATAACATCATGACATCCTAATATTGTGTTGGTCCCCTTTTACTGCCAAAACAGCTCTGACCCGTCGAGGCCTGGACCCCACTAGACCCCTGAAGGTGTGCTGTGGTATCTGGCACCAGATGTTAGCAGCAGATCCTTCAAGTCCTGTAAGTTGCAAGGTGGGGCCTCGATGGATCGGACTTGTTTGTTCAGCACATCCCACAGATGCTCGATTGGATTGAGATCTGGGGAATTTGGAGGCCAAGTCAACACCTCAATCTTGTGCTCCTCAAACCATTCCTGAACCATTTTTGCTTTGTGGCAGGGCGCATTATCCTGCTTTCGGCGGTGGACAGGGGTCAGCATTGGCACGCTGACTGGTCTGCGTCTTTTTGATCAGACAACACGGGCCAGCCTTCGCTCCCCACGTGCATCACTGAGCCTTGGCCGACCATGACCCTGTAGCCGGTTCACCACTGTTCCTTCCTTGGAGCACTTTTGATAGATACTGACCACTGCAGACCGGGAACACCCCACAAGAGCAGCAATTTTGGAGATGCTCAGACCCAGTCGTCTAGCCATCACAATTGGGCCCTTGTCAAACTCGCTCAAATCTTTACGCTTGCCCATTTTCGCTTCTAACACATCAACTTTGAGGACAAAATGTTCACTTGCTGCCTAATATCTCCCACCCACTAACAGGTGCTGTGATGAAGAGATAATCAGTTTTATTCACTCCACCTGTCATAATGTTATGCCTGATCGGTGTGTATATATTCTGTGAAAGTCTCAGGACCAAAAAATGTTCGTACAAAAATTGCATTCAGGCCGATGTCCTACCTGCCTGTCAACATATGCAGACATCAAACATCATCAGCGCGTCCCATGAAGCTATGCAGAACTGTAGACAGTTACCAAGCGGCACAAACAAACAGCAGCCGCCATTTACAGTTCCACCTGAACCAAAACAACGAGCTGCGTTCACGCCATGTCATAAATGTAATTATGCGATAGTAACCCGTGACTTTCTACTCTGAGCTGTTCACATCCTCAGACTCGGATTTATGCGTTTCTATGTCAAAACTATCAACGCCATAATGAATCTGCAGCAGTCAGGTGGTACAAGTAGAGCCTATACCCTACCTTTCACTTAAAGGTACACTACTTTTTTTGTTCAAAATGAACAAAATTGAAATAATGAGTCAATATATGATCAATCCTTCTTTTTAAACTTGTTTCCATCTTACCCTGATTCACTATGGTAAGCCTATTATAAGTGTTTATATTTTAGACCTGACAAGATTTTTTTTGAGGAAAAATTGTACATGAAAAATAGTTTTTTTGGGAAAATGTGTACATACGTCCCTCGTCCGTGCGTGTCTCGTCATATCCATAAATAGAGAATAGTTATGAGAAAGAACCATATTCATCCACACAGTCACTCAAGAGCCAAAGTCCAACAAAAAAAAGGGGTCTCATTCACCAAGCATGCATATGCACAAATTTGTGCGTGAAATGGGCCTCATTCAGGAAACACGAGCAGAAAGAATTTGTGTGTAAATCGTTCGTAAAGCCGCTCTGACGTAAATTTTCGGATTCACGAAAATGTTCGTATTTTCAAAATGTTAGTTGGTACGAAAGAAATGTACACCTGCTCATTACCACGTGTAAATGGTGCGTAAAACATTTGAACGTTCTATGTTCTAATTTAGGCAAACTGACGACATTGCAGTTTGATGCACTGTGTCCCATAATAATATTTCATAAGTTGTTTACTGTTCAACTTTGGGTAATAGGCAGCGCTCCACACTGTCACTTTTTAACCGGCCGTCCAATCACAGTGGAGGAGGGGCGGGACAAAAACTACACCGACCAATCATCCCACTTGTACTGAACAACAATAATAATAAGTTAATACTGCTTTTTACTGCATTTTCTTATATTCAGTAATATTCTTCAAAATTAGATACTAGTTACACATTACTACCATGGATATTCTGTATCATATTCATATCAATCGAAGTATCTCAGATGGAAAAACGCTGCCCTTGCAAAGCGCTTTCAAACGCCACCAGCTGACCGTTTTCAGAAGAGCACCAGCCGTTTTTTAGCTGGCTAAAAATGCTTTGATGGACACTGATAATTTAATATGTATTGCAAGGCATATGGTCAATTAGCATGTATGCAATATACTGGAGCCAAACCTGAGAAAGAAGTCCACGTTTCATGAATGAGGCCCAATGTGCGTACAATTCTGTAATAAAATGTATTCTAAATTTACGGAAAAATATAGGAACAACTGAAACCACACGTACGCAAAAAGCACTTTCTCTGTACGGCCATGTTAAGAAGTTATATTTCATCCTAACACGACTATAATTATATTGAAGTATGTAGCATTAATTGTATTATATAATCTGTATATAAAATTCTATAATAAAATTATTATATAATACCAACATCTAAAGTTAAAGAGTAAGAAAAGCTGCGTTATAGCTTCACTGAATAACGCAGATATACGTGTGTGTACAGCTGGCTAATGAGAGCTCTGAATAACGCAGATATACGTGTGTGTACAGCTGGCTAATGAGAGCTCTGTAATCTGGGTCTTTATAAAAGGTGTTTACTGTGAGAAGTGGTGAGAATGGCACACTTGGCATTGCTCGAGGATCGGGTGAGAGCGTGTCTGCAAACAGCGGGAAGTTTGACGAGAGTGACAAAAGGCTGTGAGGACAGCGTTAGTGGAAAGTATGGGGGTAGATTTGTTGCGTTATTCCAAACAAATAGATTTTTATCCACAAATAAATGTAAAGAGATTCACAAAAATTTAATAAATTCACAAATAAATAGAATGAGATCTACAAATATATGCAGGAGTTTCACAAAAATGAATTAGATTCACAAATAAATACAATGACATTTGTGAATAAAAAAATATCCACACATATGTTTTTATGTCACAAACACAATTCTGCCTTGCATTCATTTGTGAATCGCTTCCTCTGCATTGGTGGATCTCTTCTTGCACATTTGTAAATCGCAGCACAGCGCGTGGATTTTGAAACATTTCTAGCGTCTACACTCACACAAATCCACAATTAGGGACTCCACCCACCGTCTACTTAAGCCAATCTGATAACGGCCATATTGTGCTGACCAATCACATTCTCGCTCTAACCAATCACGTTTTGGCCAGAGCCGTTGAAAAACAGAGTTACCACTCCCATAGACTTAATGCGTAAGTAAAGCGTGTCATGGAGTGACCAATAATAGTTCCAGCATTGAACCCCATTCATTTCAGTGTAGGCTATCCCGAGCACACTCCTGGCAAATTGACGAAATTACTGCATATTTTGAGATTTTATGGCATTAGTTGACCTCTCAGGAATATTGATAGAAGATGTATTTTATGAAGCACGTTAGAGTTAATGTTTAGTGTTATATAATATATCGTTAGACTCTAACTTCAGTTAGATAACGTGAACAGCACTGCAACAGCTACTATATCCAGATGCTATCTGTCATTTCAACAGTTTTTAGATTATCTGAGATCTTTCTGTCAAAAGCGTTTCTATGAGAGCTCCGTGAACCACGTGACCGCACGCCGCCGGGAGATGAGAGCAGGTCGCACCTCTGTTTTTCAACGCCTCTGGCTTTAACTGTTACACATTAGCGCCACAACGCTATTTATTGTTTGAATTTCGTATTAAAACTTTTTTTTAAAATGTAAACGCTTAGACTTTGTTTCATATCAAAAGCAGGTTTGCCCATTTGAGAGAGACGGGGGGAGAGCAGGGAAAGGAAATGCAGCTGAACGTTTTAAAGGGGTGGTTGCATGCGATTTCACTTTTTAAACTTTAGTTAGTGTGTAATGTTGCTGCTTGAGCATAAACAGTATCTGCAAAGTTACAGCGCTGAAAGTTCAAAGTACAACAAGCTTCTTCCCGGGTTGGTGACATCATAAACCCTTGCTATTAACATAAACACTGCCCCTGCAAACACGCAACAAAGTGGGCGAGGCCACGTCGCAATCATTACGAAAGAGAGAGAGCTGTTGCAGAACTACAAACTACATTTGGCCATCTAACCAATCTAAGACCATTGCGTTTTTTGGAGGGATGGGCTTCATAGAAGCAGGAAGCAAACGAGCCGTTCAAAGGACAGTGGAGACAGCAGTGTGGAATAAAAGTAAAATATAAGAAAAATACGGCATCTTTAAAAATAAGAAGTATTAAGACATGTTATACTGCGCCCCATAAATACAACCAAGCCTAGAAAAAAAACACGGAACCACCCCTTTAAATAGCGTTAAAAAAATTAGTCTATGTGGGAAACACCGTGATTGATTGGTTATTATTTTCAACAGAAATGCCCGTGAATGACTACAATACTCAACGCTGTAAAATCATGTTGTACTGTCGTGTGACCCAAATAAAATGACCAGATCACTCAAAAAAAAAAGATTAACGTTGTCTTTTCTAGGGGTGGTTAATCTGTCTGATTTCCCGATTCGATTCGATTACGATTATTGAAGTCCCGATTCGATTACAGTCGATTTTCGATTATTAACGATTCTCGATTAGCGATTATTGATTTTCCATTTCACAACAGTAAACGAAAATACACTACAAAGTGATTGCAGTATAAAAAAAAAGTCAGCTACTGAATTACTTAACTCTTTTATTGAGTAACAACAACTCAAAGCACTTGTCGTGTAGTGTAGAAATGAATACATCACATTGTGTTGTGACTCATCAAGTTGAACTAAACAATAACAAATAAATGAAAGGCTTATTTCCTTTAGGAAGTAGATCAGAACCAACATACTGTAGAAATTGGACAATTTTCTTCTAGAAAGACAACGTGTTCAGGTGGAGGAAGACTGCAGGTTGCAGTCGAAACATGTCAAGGTAAAGAAGAAGTTTTCTCCACCTAAACACCTTGTCTTTCTAGAAGAAAATTGTCCAATTTAATCATTAAGAAGACAAAATGAACATTTTTGAACAACTTACTGTAGCTTCAGCTTATATACTGTACTGTAGAACACAGTGACAAAATGTCAAGAGTGATGGATGCGTGCGCGCGTGAGGGGGGCGGGAACGCGACGCGTGGAACGATCGAGCTCCTCTCGTTCGTTTCCTGACGTGAGAAAGACAAAAGGGGAAAAAACGACAGAAGAAAAGGGTTCGTGTCGGAGGAGTGTCGAGGCCCGTTCGGTTCCGTGAGCGGGAGCCGCGAGTCGGAGCGGCGGTGTTTCCAGCATCAGTCCGGCTGTGTGTGTGTGTGTGTGTGTGTGAGATCCGCTCATCGCGTCCTCAGGATCGCCTTAATTCCCGCGAATGTGCGCGTCGATGTGTGTCGCTCATAAATCTGCGGATTGAAGGCGTTTATTCGGTGTTTGTGCGCAAATCTGAGCCGTGCTAACGCGCTAATGTGCCTGAGCTCCAAAGGAGGCGAGGCAGGAGGATTTCTAGAGTGTTCCCTCAGAATCATCTCAGCATTAAAGCATTAACGACAGATTTACATTCATCTAATGAACACACACACACACACACACACACACACACGGTGGTAGAGTCAGGTTTAGATAAATAAAAAAATCGATTTTTGAAAATGTAATGATCGATTCATGCTCGTCCATAACATACTCGCGATTAATCGATAATCGATTTTTTTCACCACCCCTAGTCTTTTCTCTCATCTCTCCCCAGAATAAAATGCTACTGTAAAGCCTAATCGAAGTCAATGCACATACAGTATTGTGTTAATATTTGCCAGAAATCGCTGCAAATACAGTGAAAATGCTGTCTATCCTGCTTAATCCTATTAAAACAGATTGACAGCGCTGAGTTTTTGGGAACTATTGAGAGCTCTATCTCTAGTCAGCACAATATGGCCGTTATCTGATTGGCTGAAGTAGACGGTGGGTGGAGTCCACCTATTTGTGGATTTGTGTGAGTGTAGACGCTAGAAATGTTTCAAAATTCACGCGCTGTGCTGCGATTTACAAATGTGCAAGAAGAGATCCACCAATGCAGAGGAAGCGATTCACAAATGAATGCAAGGCAGAATTGTGTTTGTGACATAAAAACATGTGTGGATATTTTTTTATTCACAAATGTCATTGTATTTATTTGTGAATCTAATTCATGTTTGTGAAACTCCTGCATATATTTGTGGATTTCATTCTATTTATTTGTGAATTTGTTTTAATTTTTGTGAATCTCTTTACATTTATTTGTGGATAAAAATCTATTTGTTTGGAATAACGCAACAAATCTACCCCCATAGGAAAGCCCTTTGGGGTGGAAATGGTGTGGGCGTGTTTTATGCAAATGACTAACCTCGTGCACGCGGCCGCTCATTTAGAATACTCCAAATTCACTAACATCAGAACGAGGCTAAGAACAAATTCTTGTGCGAACAAACGTGTTGTGATTTAGGTAGAGGTACTCCTATGCAAACAATTATTAGTGTTATTAGATCCAATGTTTGGATCTTTGGATCAATGTTTTGGATGTTTTTTTTCGCCAAAAGTTACATAGTATACCTTTAACAACAGGTTTCCAGTGAAAGTGAATCACACAATCACAACCATTTAGAATATATTTGATATTGAATACACAGAAATGTGTAGCTGGATGCTGGACCAATTCAATGTGTATGTGGGCAGAGCTTGCCAATGACATTCAGTGCAGTTGATTAGGATAAAAATCTTAATCATTTGCATTAACGGATTTGGCAAAACACTCTTTTCCAAAGTGACTTACATTGCATTCAAGGTATGCTCTATCAGCTCATGCATTCCCTGGGAATCAAAGCCATGACCTTAGCGTCGCTAGCGCCATGCTCTACTGCTTGAGCGTCAGGAATGCAGCAGTGTGGAGCATTTGATGATTGTGATTGATTTTATGCTTGGAATTTACTGGACTAAAACCTTTAATTCCAATTAAACTAACCTTTGCATGTTGGAGGTGGGGAACTGTATATCCAATACCCACACGTAATGGATCTGTTTCCAACGAGGGTGTAGTTATCATCACAAGAATATTCAATAACATCATCAAACTCCGGATTCTCCCTGGGCTTGGAGAAAGTTCCATGGACAATTGATTCTGGCTCTTCACACGTTATCACTGAAAAAGACATGGTGACACAGAGGCTGTTTGTGAAGTTGCTCTAGACAATATTGAAGTTAATATTGAATTATGTGCACAAGTGTTATTATAGTAACTGAAACTAAAACCATTTTTTCTTCAAATAAATGTTAACTGAAATAAAATAAAATACAATCCAAAGATGAGGACTCACAAACACATTTAGGATTTCCATTCCAGCCATTTACAAGACATTGTCTGTGACTTGATCCTTCCAAGTCATAACTGGGTTCAAGACAAAAAGAATCAAGTCAATCATTTGCTACATTATGAGTGAAATATGGACAGTAGTGGCCGCAGCAGTTCTCACCTCCTCTCACAATAGGGTTTTATTATGTCACCGAACAACGTTCCATTCAGGATGGAGTAATTCATATGTGGTGAAGTTTTAGGTAATCCACAGTCTATCCCTGAAATGGGTGCAAACATAGAAGTTTACAACACATATCTTACTGACACCATTTTGTTCAGAGGGAACGGCCCAATTCAAAAATTAAGTAAAAAAAAAAATTACTTTTGCATTTTAATTCCACAGCACTCCAAGTCCCATCAATGCAGATGATTGAATCTGAACCGCTCTCTTTCTCATATCCTTTAGTACAGACCACAGACGCATTTGAATTATCTGGGAAATTATTCTTCTGGATGGATTCCGGGGATAAGATAACTTGGCCAATCAAAACAGGAAACGGACAATCTGCTAAATCAACCACAGACACAAGATAGATGATCAACCAAAATACTAGATTTTAGTCATACATTGAAAAGTTTGGGGTCAGTAAGACTTTTTATTTTAAAGAAACAAATACTCATATTCAAAAAGAAATTCTTGTATTTAGTATTTAGAAACACATGATACAAGAGATTTCTGTTCAACAAATGCTGTACTTTTGAATCCTTAAATAAATGTATCATGGTTCACACACACACACACACACACAAAACATTAAGCAGCACAAATGTTTTGAACATTGATAACAATAAGAAATGTTGAGCTTTTTTGAGCTTCAAATCAGCATATTAGAATGATTTCTGAAGGAGCATGTGACACTGAAGACTGGAGGAATGATAGCCTACTGTAAGTTATTTCAATTATTTTAAATTGTAATAGGCATACTATTTCACAATGTTACTGTATTTAGTATAGGATATTTCTTTCAAAAAGATAAACAATCACCAACCCCAAAATTACAGTATCATTGTTCCTTTTAATTGTGTTTGATTTGTATTACAAAGCCTGAGAGCAGTCCAAGCAGTCCAATCCTACCTCACATCTGCCTTCACTTTGTTATTTGCACTACCGACTGTTTATTACAGTAACAACTGTCTACTTATGCATCTTGCACCACCATATCTTAACTGGATTATGCTCATTTGCACTGCCGACTGTATTTATAGTACCACTGTTTACATTTGCATTTTGCACCGTACTTCTAACTGTAACATGCAACCACTTCCACTGCACTTTTACACTTTTTTTCGGATAGCTCTGTCCATAATTTATTGCACTACCTTAATCCACTGCTATATTCCTCATATTAGCCTAACATATTATTGTATACCTCTATCTGTAAAATTCTGTTTAAAGTAATAGACATCTGTATATTATATTCATAGTACATATTCACCTGTAAATTCTGTTTATAGTAATAACCATCTGTATATTTATTCACTGTACATATTCACCTGTAAATTCTGTTTATAGTAATAGCCATCTGTATATTTATTCACTGTACATATTCACCTGTAAATTCTGTTTATAGTAATAGCCATCTGTATATTATATTCATTGTACATATTCACCTGTAAATTCTGTTTATAGTAATAGCCATCTGTATATTTATTCACTGTACATATTCACCTGTAAATTCTGTTTATAGTAATAGCCATCTGTATATTTATTCACTGTACATATTCACCTGTAAATTCTGTTTATAGTAATAGCCATCTGTATATTTATTCACTGTACATATTCACCTGTAAATTCTGTTTATAGTAATAGCCATCTGTATATTATATTCATTGTACATATTCACCTGTAAATTCTGTTTATAGTAATAACCATCTGTATATGTATTCACTGTTCATATTCACCTGTAAATTCTGTTTATAGTAATAGCCATCTGTATATTATATTCATTGTACATATTCACCTGTAAATTCTGTTTATAGTAATAACCATCTGTATATTATATTCATTGTACATATTCACCTGTAAATTCTGTTTATAGTAATAACCATCTGTATATTATATTCATTGTACATATTCACCTGTAAATTCTGTTTATAGTAATAACCATCTGTATATTTATTCACTGTACATATTCACCTGTAAATTCTGTTTATAGTAATAGCATCTGTATATTATATTCATTGTACATATTCACCTGTAAATTCTTTTTATAGTAATAACCATCTGTATATTTATTCACTGTACATATTCACCTGTAAATTCTGTTTATAGTAATAGCCATCTGTATATTATATTCATTGTACATATTCACCTGTAAATTCTGTTTATAGTAATAACCATCTGTATATTTATTCACTGTACATATTCACCTGTAAATTCTGTTTATAGTAATAGCCATCTGTATATTTATTCACTGTACATATTCACCTGTAAATTCTGTTTATAGTAATAGCCATCTGTATATTATATTCATTGTACATATTCACCTGTAAATTCTGTTTATAGTAATAACCATCTGTATATTTATTCACTGTACATATTCACCTGTAAATTCTGTTTATAGTAATAGCCATCTGTATATTTATTCACTGTACATATTCACCTGTAAATTCAGTTATGTTTTTAGTAATAACCATCTCTCTATTTATACATATTTATATATATTCAGTACATTTCCATGTCCTGCACTTATGCAACCACTGTATATCCTGCACTTGCTGTTATTGCACTTCTGGTTAGACCTAAACTGCATTTCGTTGCCTTGTACTTATACTTGTGTAATGACAATAAAGAATCTAATCTAATCTAATCTAATTTATGCACTTGACAGTTGTAGAGAGTTGTGGCTCCACCTGCAGGACAATTCCACCAAGAAACATCTTTTTGATACCCTGCTTTAAGAACGTTATTTTTCCACTTGATTATTAAAAAAGGAAAATAATAATAATAATAATTTCAACCAAATTAAAACGAAATATCTCGTGGTTTTGTAGTAGACCGTTTATCCAAACTAATAGCCTATTTTAAACGGTCTACTACAAAACCACGAGATATTTCGTGACCTTTTTAAATAATTACAGTAATACATTTACATATATGTTGTAGCCTCTGGAGATTTGTAATCAAGTGGAAAAATCACGTTCTTATCCAAACTAATATTTTCATATAGCATCTTAATGTTGAAAACGCAGAAGAAGAAGAAAAGAAACATTATGGCTATTGTTATTGTTATTGTTCAGCTACTCAATTACACAATACTTTAGAAACACAAGTCTAACTACCTCAGAAACATCTTTTTAATAAATTGTTCAGGCTATTTCAATGCACTGAAAAGTTTGTGTAGACTAAGACGTTTGTGGAAAGGGAAATCAGCTTACCTTTCCCCATAGAAAGCAGTGAAAACGACAGTAGAAGCAGTGGGCAAATCTTCACACTTGTCATCATCACTTAAACAGATCTTCAACACTTGTCGTGAATATCGTCTACAACAACTGACAGAAAATGTAACGGGGTGAAGGCAAACATATGAAATAACAGAAAAGAACTACACGGACAAATATATACCTCATAATAAGCTCATAGGTCACTTTCCCGCTGGAGAATGATATACAAAGTTATATATAAAAGGAAAAAGCGCTTCATAGATTCGCGTGTAGCCTACTAAACATCGGGAGGGAACCCAGTCCACTCATATTAGAAACACACGCCCATTCAGTGACGTTCATCCTCCCACCAAAATCTCCTCCCCTGAGGTTAACACTGTCAAAATAGGATTCAAGTAAATTGGCTGTTGCCCAGAATACACTTTTAAGCAAATATGTATTTTTGACAGTATGATAAAAATTGAAATAAACCCATTACCTGTAAAATTGTAGGCTATTCTACTGGGTTACAAATATATTGGTTTTATCTGGCAGCTAAATGTAGGTCTATGTACACAACCGTTACAAAGTTTGGGATAGTAAGATTTATTTTATTAATACTTTTATTCAGCAAGGATGCATTAAATTGTCCGAAGTGACAGTAAAGACATTTATAATGTTGCAAAAAAAATGAGGGGTCTAACTGTTTCATTTCTAAATGTGTATCTCCTTTCTTGCCATACACATACTTTCCAGAATTGTATATGTTTGCTTTGTATCTTTCTGGTGAGTTTTTCTCTCCATAGTCCCCTTTATCTCGCTCAATGGGGTTCATAAAGCCATGTGTAAGCTGTTTACATACATTTATTGTGAAAGTTGCTTATACAAATCATTTTTAATTGAAAATGTTCTTCTTCAGGTTTATACATCCAACATTAGGTATAACCAATTTAAGTTTGGAAACAATTTATTTATATGTCACCCTTACTACTGTTTTTTCATACATAAAAATACACTCACCTAAAGGATTATTAGGAACACCATACTAATACTGTGTTTGACCCCCTTTCGCCTTCAGAACTGCCTTAATTCTACGTGGCATTGATTCAACAAGGTGCTGAAAGCATTCTTTAGAAATGTTGGCCCATATTGATAGGATAGCATCTTACAGTTGATGGAGATTTGTGGGATGCACATTTACATTACATTTATGCATTTAGCAGACGCTTTTATCCAAAGCGACTTGCAACTTGGGGGTACATGAAGCGATTGTTCATGAAGAGTCGAGAAGCGCAATAAGAGCCTGAAATCCTGAGACCGTGTACATTGCTCAGTGTAGCACAGGCTAGAGTAGGGAGGGAAGAAGAAAGAGAAAGAGGAAAGGAAAGTGTTTTTTTTTTTTTTTTATGGGGTTAAGTGCTCACGGAATTGCTGAGTTTTAAGTTGACTTTTGAATGATGTCAATTTCACATCCAGGGCAGATGCTCTATTGGGTTGAGATCTGGTGACTGTGGGGGCCATTTTAGTACAGTGAACTCATTGTCATGTTCAAGAAACCAATTTGAAATGATTCCAGCTTTGTGACATTATCCTGCTGGAAGTAGCCATCAGAGGATGGGTACATGGTGGTCATAAAGGGATGGACATGGTCAGAAACAATGCTCAGGTAGGCCGTGGCATTTAAACAATGCCCAATTGGCACTAAGGGGCCTAAAGTGTGCCAAGAAAACATCCCCCACACCATTACACCACCACCACCAGCCTGCACAGTGGTAACAAGGCATGATGGATCCATGTTCTCGTTCTGTTTACGCCAAATTCTGACTCTACCATCTGAATGTCTCAACAGAAATCGAGACTCATCAGACCAGGCAACATTTTTCCAGTCTTCAACTGTCCAATTTTGGTGAGCTCGTGCAAATTGTAGCCTCTTTTTCCTATTTGTAGTGGAGATGAGTGGTACCCGATGGGGTCTTCTGCTGTTGTAGCCCATCCGCCTCAAGGTTGTGCGTGTTGTGGCTTCACAAATGCTTTACTGCATACCTCGGTTGTAACGAGTGGTTATTTCAGTCAAAGTTGCTCTTCTATCAGCTTGAATCAGTCGGCCCATTCTCCTCTGACCTCTAGCATCAACAAGGCATTTTCGCCCACAGGACTGCCGCATACTGGATGTTTTTCCCTTTTCACACCATTCTTTGTAAACCCTAGAAATGGTTGTGCGTGAAAATCCCAGTAACTGAGCAGATTGTGAAATACTCTGACCAACCCGTCTGGCACCAACAACCATGCCATTCTCAAAATTGCTTAAATTACCTTTCTTTCCCATTCTGACATTCAGTTTGGAGTTCAGGAGATTGTCTTGACCAGGACCACACCCCTAAATGCATTGAAGCAACTGCCATGTGATTGGTTGATTAGATAATTGCATTAAAGTTCCCGTTTTTCCTGTTTTTTTTGTTTTGTTTTGATTGTGTTTACAGTGTGCAATATAACATGTGTTCATGTTTCGCGTGTAAAAAAAACTGTATTTTTCACACAATTTACTTATCTGTATACCGCTGTTTTCACTGTCCTAAAAACGGGCTGATGACTTCCTTGTTCTATGAAGTCCCTCCTTCAGAAAACGTAACGAGTTCTGATTGTGCCAGCGGTTCCTGTGTTGTGATCATAGGTTGTGATTCGACAGCAGCTTAGCGCACGTTGCCCGGTAAGGTCACGCCTCTTACCAGAGATGCATGCTCTCAGTGTTCGAGTGACGTTATTACAGAAGGAAGTAGAGGGATGTAGTCCTAATCGGCCGTTCGCTGTAAGCTTTGAAAGGGGACCTTTGTTAAATAAAATATCTCGCTTGGCATTGAACTTTGAGCTTTATAATTTTACAATTATTATTTATGCTCTAACAGCAACATTACACACTAACTAAAGTTTGAAAAATGGGATCACGAAGAACAGGACCTTTAATGAGAAATTGAACAGGTGTTCCTAATAATACTTTAGGTGGGTGTATATAGATGGATTTTAGGAAGGGGGTCCCTCATAAAAGATTCATCATATTTGGGGGTCCTTGGCAACATAAAGTTTGAAAAACCCTGGTATAGCCTACCACACACTGGAGAAATGCAAAACATCTCCAAAAGCTGTGCATGACTAAGAGTATTTAGTCTACAACATAAATAAATGAATGCTGTTGCTATAGCGTGCATGCATTTGAATAACAAAAGTGTAGAAAATCAAATGAATCCAGTCTGGTGAGGTCTTGAAGGCATGTGTCCACTTTCCATCTTCAGATTTAAATGGAATGTGTGAGTCAGTGTAAGGGTGTTCCCCAGCAAGAGCGTCCCGCCTCAGACTTTAATGTGATTATGTTTGACAGTGCCTATAGTTACACAGATGTTTTCCTTACTTTTTACTATATGTCTAATTGCTAACATCAGCTTTAGGTTTTATTTTGTACTTTTTCTTTTTTTTTTTTTTGTTACACATGGCTGACTGCAGTGTGTGTGTGTTTCCATAGAAACCATTGTTTTGATTGCTATAGTAACTGTACAAAAAAAAGTTTAATGATTCAAACAGGGAACCCGAACACAGAGGAACCGCTGATGACCCTTCAGAAAAGCTCTGATCATCACTCTGAATATCTTTCCAGAAAGTCAAAGTAAAATAAATACATATGAAACTGTGAAGCACACACCCTCAACATTGATTTCCCAATGTTAAGTGGTTTCTTAATTTTTTCCAGAGCTGTATATACTTTCAGTGGTTCAACTGTGTCCGCTGTATCTATATATATATATATATATATATATATATATATATATATATATATATATATGTGTGTGTGTGTATGATGTATTCAGCAGTATTTTCTTCCTCTTTTACCAGTGAATCTGATAAGGTCTGAATGACCTTTATAAAATCAACTCCTTTCCCGTAAGGACTATTTGAAACGGTCAGAAAAAAAGGCTAGAATTATAAAACGGATTCCAAATGTGCTCTCTGCTCTTATCTATAAAAACGCGCACCCCACCCATTTTCTCCTTGTCTGAGCAGGGAGATAAACCTCATTCTGCCTTTCCTTATTTATAGCATAACCTGTTCTGTTTTTCATCAGCTTGTCCACAGCAATTAAGGTTCAAGTAAAGTTCTAAAATGGCAAGTGGTCAGATGTTCTTTCTGTCCGGTCCTGAACACCGGATTGGATAATGATCGGAATTTTAACTGTAAGAAATTTCTACAGTAAAACTTGGTTGATGAAAATTACTCCTTTACTCACCCTTAAACCACCCTAGGTGTATATGACTTTCTTCTTTCTGATGAACACAATCTGAGTTATATTAAAGGTCCCGTTCTTCGTGTTTTTTTGAAGCTTTGATTGTGTTTACAGTGTGCAATATAACATGTGTTCATGTTTCGCGTGTAAAAAAACACAGTATTTTTCACACAATGTACTTATCTGTACACCGCTGTTTTCACTGTCCTAAAAACGGGCTGATGAGTTCCTTGTTCTTTGAAGTCCCTCCTTCAGAAATACGTAACGAGTTCTGATTGTGCCAGCGGTTCCTGTGTTGTGATTCGACAGCAGCTTAGCGCACGTAACTTGCACGGAAAGATCACGCCTCTGGAGATGTATGTGCTTAATGATCTCTACAGCGTCCCTGGGAAAGCCACACAAAGGTGATTTGACTCCGGGATGAAAATAACAGCGTCTTGACGACATGGCGACAAACACACTCAAACGCAACAATTCATTTTCTCCACGCGACACTTCCTCTTCTCCACGTGGGACAGCAACAAGACCACGCCTCCTTTTTTCGCGTATTCTTGTGGGCGGAGGTTAGTCTGTTCTACTGTTCTACTGACGTAATTAATGAAGGAAGTACCAGGATGTAGTCCAAGCCGGCCGTTCGCTGTAGGCTTTGAAAGGGAACTTCTGTTAAATAAAATATTTCGCTTGGCATTGAACTTTGAGCTTTATAATTTTACAGGTATTATTTATGCTCTAACAGCAACATTACACACTAACTAAAGTTTGAACAATGGGATCACGAAGAACGGGACCTTTAACAAATATCCTGATGCTTCCAAGCTTTATAATGGCAGTGAACGGGGCTCACAAGTTTGAAGCTCAAAAAAAGTTTCGTAAGGTAAATACAGAAGGCGGTCTGGCGGCAGTTAGATGTTTTACTTTATAACACGTTAAATATGGATATTTTTCTTACACAAATAGATTGCTTCAGAAGGCCTTTGTTAACCCCCCAGAACTGTGGAGTACGTTTATGATGGATAGATGCACTTTTTTGAGCTTCAAACTCGTGAGCCCCGTTCACTGCCATTATAAAGCTTGGAAACATCAGGATATGTATTAATATAATTCTGATTGTGTTGATCAGAAAAAAGAAAGTCATATACACCTAGGATGGCTTGTATGGTAGCAATATTCAATTTGAAATGCAATATGCAAAATGGCAATGTATTTCTGTATTTAAATGTACATTTTCCTTACCAAATATGCAACGTTTAGAGCAAAATGCTAATTCATATTTAATAATATAATTTAAATGAGCTATTTCCTACACTAGTTGCATTTTTCATTTCTACATTCATTGCAGGACATTTCATGGAAATGCAATCGTGTCTAAACTGTGAGAGTAAATGCAATTAAGAAGAAAAAAAAAGATTTAGCTATTTTCCATTAACATGTCAAACATATCTATTAATTATGTAATACATTCTGTAATACATAAAATATATGTTTAAATGATGTGATAAAACTAGTGTAGAAAATAGCAAAATAGCATTTGCTCCAAACGTTGCACATTTATTATGGAAAATGTACATTTAAATACGGAAATGCATGAATGTTGCTACACATATGCTTCCATAGTCTTGAGGTGAGTAAATCATGGGGTCACAAGTGAACTTATCCTTTAATTTTGCAGTAACATACTGTAAAATGTTCCCTTTTTGGGGGGAAAAAAGAACAAAGCATCTCATAATTTACAGTGAAAAGCAGTAAACTGACATTCCTATTCATTTGAATAATTATGTTTCTTAATTTTTTCATCAGTTATGTACATAAGGGTTTTATGTTACATCTGTTCCCCGTATACTGTGACGTATGCGGTGTTCTGTGGAAACTGTGTTGTTCTTGCTGTCTGCTATCTCTCTCTTCTCTGTGCTGCTGCTCTGACAGGTGTTGAAAGCCTTCACCTGCACACTATCTGCTGGTTATCAACTAGCACCGCATCCAGTGGCTCCTGCAGGGAAAAGCCCATATAAGCAGCCAAAGAAGCACAAGCAGAGATTTGGAGGTTTCTCTCCCTGTATTGACTCTTTCTTTTCTTTTCAATTTGTCAACACTTGCTTTTTCCTTTGTTTTCCTTTGATGTTCATCAGTTGATATGAAGTGTTTGATGAACTGAAAATTATTGGACTGTGTCTGCTAAGACTTTTTAAAAATAAAAATAAAGTGTAAAACGGTAGCACTTTACAATAAGGTTTCATAACATTAGTTAACTAAGCAGCACTAGGTAACTTTTGCTCTCGGGCTCCCCCTACAGTTGGGAAACAGTATTGTCCTCTACTACTGTCGTAAACTCTGTCATCCTACATTAGGGGATGCATATAGCACGTGCATTTGTTGACATGACAACTATGATAGATAGCCCTGAAAACTGCAGGAGGAGTTCACATGCAGGTGTTCTGTTTGCGTCCCGTGTGAAATGTCTTCATCCCAGGTACAGTGGCATATGTTTCAGCATGTCATATGAATATAATTTCATGGGTTTAATATTTTCAAACGCCAAATGATCGCGATGCTCACGTTAACAAGCCAGCGTCATTATAGTAGTCTAGTCCAGTGGTTCCCAACCACGTTCCTGGAGGACCCCCAACAGTGCACATTTTGGATGTGTCCTTTGTCTGACACACCCACATCAGGTCTTGGAGTAGCTACTAATGAGCTGATAACCTGAATCAGGTGTGTTTGATTGAGGAGACATGCAAAATGTGCACTGTTGGGGGTCCTCCAGGAACGTGGTTGGGAACCACTGGTCTAGTCTATTGGTTACCGTTTTACAGAATCTATATGATACTTCAATTCAATGTTTGAGTGGTAGGTAATAACCATATATCGTCAATATAATATCAAGCTACCATAGATGAATCTTCAAATTTGAAAAGTCGATTTGCATTATAGCTTGAGGCAAGACAAATAAACAAATATCACAGACATGTTAGGTATTGTAACGAGTAGGAAAATAGTGTGGCCCCTTTAAGAGCGTTCGCCCCTGTTGGAGCGCTTGCGTTCTGTGTGTGTGTGTGTGTGTGAACACTGCGCCTCGAGCTCCCATGTGTGCGGATTATTTTCTGTCTTCTGTTGCAAACATTAATTTATTTTTGTTTTGTTGGGTAATGCTGTGGACGGAAGTGGAGTTTGTGCCGGACTCTTGTGGGGGTTCCGCGGGGAATAAAGTGCGGGCTGTTTGATGTCAATCGCCTCCGTGTTTGCATCGACTCCAGTTGCGTTGAGTGAGCTATCCGTATTTTACACCCGGACACACGCGTTACAGTATCCTAAAATATGATTTTGTACGTCTTATGTATTTACTTGCGAGAATGTAGCCCCTACCAAACTTGTACACGCCGTTTAGACATAGGCTTACCCTCGCACGTCCGAATTTAAGGAAGTGGGGGTGATGGTGGAAGTGACGTATATGCCGTAAAGCAGTCGAATTTTGTAGTTCTTTTTTTCTCGGGTTACTACCCGAAACCCGAAGTTTAAAAGTACGATTAAAAACGATACAGACCCCGTCAGGCTATGGCAGACGTGTCATTCAACCTATTGTAAGTCGATGTATCATCACAAGAGTCTTGAAAATATATTATGAAGGTTGAAAAGTTACCTAGTGCGTGCTGCTTTAACATGAACAATACAGCTTTTATTAATCTAAGTTCATATTAATTTCAACATTTACAAATGCGTTATTAAAATTAAAAGTTGTATTTGTTAACATTAATTAATGCATTGTGAATTTAAATTGAACAAACAATGAACAACTGTATTTTTATTAACTAACATTAACAAAGATGAATAAATACTGCAATAGGTGTATTGGTCATTGTTAGTTCATGTTAGTTAATATGCTAACAAATGAGACCTTATTGTAAAGTGTTGTTGTTAATTCTTATTTGAATTGTTTGGAAACCTGTAGGGAGGTGGTGCCATTTTCTTTGTATATCATCTTTTTCTCTTGTTTTTGTTTTTTAGATGGGGAAGTACTGCTATTTTTCTTTTAATTATAGTTAATTTGAAAAGGTTCAAATTCAGTTAGAAACTTTTTGTTTATTATTTTTGGCTTTGCTCCCTCCTGAAGCTTTTGTTTCCCTTACATTTTCTATTTCAATAAATCGTTTGGCATTGTTCTTTTTTAAGAGCTGGAGCTGCGTTGAGACGTTCCCCATGGTCTCTCTCTCCTTTTTGTTACATTTACCCTCATCCCTAGACTTTCTGTAGGGAGAACGTAACTTGTGTTGTTAAATGAATGTTTATTGCATTATTTTAGTGTTGTGTGTTACCATCAGCGTTGGTGAAGGTACGTTTAAAAGTAATGCTTTAAAATATTGCGTTACTCTGTTAAAAGTAACTAATTGTGTTACAGAGTTTAGGCCTACTTTTTTATGGAAAGTAATGTTACGTTTTCTCACTTGGACTGGGAACAAAAAAAGTTCTATTTTTGACAAATGTAAAGGCCTTTTCACACCAGAATTGATATGAATACGCCTCGGGCTGAAAGAAATGCAAAGTGAGATTTGTGTCATTTAACATTTAATTATTACGGGTTTGCATAATAGTCTGAGTTTGCATTTCAGTTTATATACATCTTGAGGAACACTGAATCTGTTTTTGAGCGAGTGCGTGTAAATGCCTGTTCATATTTAGTCTAGAACTACAATAACTATCATGTTCACACAGCGCACACAATGTCTCTGCACTTATGATTTCCCTCAGAATGGAGGCAGGTGAGCTGTCAGTCAATAAATGGGACAACAAAGTAACTTGCTTTACTTTTTTGAAAAAGTAACTCAGATATTTTGTTGTAGATGTAAAAGTAATGCATTACTTTCTCACTGTTCTGATTAACTTGTGTTACTTAATGTGTTACACCCAACACTGGTAACCATGATGGTGTTTACTTCATCTTGAGGAAAAGTAGGCCTACGTGAGATGAACTCCTCGTTCGTGTGTGTGTGTGTGTGTGTGTGTGTGTTTATATGTTTACTGTATTTTTTTACAGCATTATTCTGGCAACCACAGCTGCCATTTTATTTTCTGTAAAAACGACAGGGTTTTAGCCTATGGCTATGACTTAGCATTTTAGCACAGGTAAACATTTCAACTTGAACAAGAATACAGCTGTGTAATATTGATTTATATTAGGTATACTGTAATATACTCAAATGTTAATTCGTGTAAACTATAGGCTATTATACAATTCAAGCAAGTGTTTTTCTTACATTGATTGGAAATGACTCGTTAGTGACACCTGGTGGCAGTTCACAGAATCCGTAAGGACTGCGTGTTAAATAATCCTAATACATTTCACCTGTCAGACATTTATTATTCATTCCCACCGCTGCTTCAATGGTTAGCGATACATTTATCTGCTCTTTTATATCTTGGCTACCGCCTAAAATACCTCCTCCAGTCTCTACGGCACAGAGTACTTATACACATCGCTGAGCAATCATGAAATGATACAGCGGTGTTCTGCTTAACTCAGCAGAACAAATGCTGCTTAGACTGGCATATTTCTTTACTGTAAGCCATTAAAGTAGTCTACATTTTGTGTGTGACAGGCCATAGGTTTTATCATCTAGACAATGCTGTAGGCGTGAGAGACCCGGATAAGACTTTCTGTAGACAAGCTTGAGCTGGGATAATAAATATCACGGCCACAGGCATTGTGTTTTTAAATCGTATGGCTTCAAGTCATTTTAAAATAATGAAATTAGTCAAATATGTCTTATCTGTGCGTTCGGATTTGTCACACAGCCTTTTCTTTTCCAAAACTCAGCAGAAAATGATCTTAATTAATACTAGGAATTGAACCAAGCTAAATATAAACGATATAATTAAGCAATTATTCACATACTCTGATAATATCATTATTCTGAAGCGGTAAGTCACAAAATTTAGATTTTTCTGACAGTCGGACACTGTCTGTTAGAGTTCAAATGAGCCCAAGGTTCTTGATTGAAGTTCATCTTCAGTAAAAGAGGGCAGTTCAGGGATCCTTAAAAGTGCAGTAAGCGATTTCTGAGAGACGCCACACTCAATCAAAGAATTGTGTGAATATATGCTAGTGTCTATTTCTGTGTGTGACACTTTCACAGACAGGGCTTAAACCTAGTCCCAAACTAAAATGCATGTTTGAGCTGTTTCAACTTAAAGGACAATTCCGGTGAAAAATGAACCTAGGGGTAATTACCGAGTAGATCGTTCTTCTCTGGGATGCGTTTTCATGAAAATCGAATGTAAAGAGTTTTATCTCTAAAACAGATTAGCTTATAACGCTAGTAAATGGTAGCCTGACGTCGTCATACTCAATTCTAGTCAGAATATGAGTCTGATACTGCTCCGTTGGGCTGTGAGGGCGTGTTTCAACCGAACCAGGAAAGACCTCAATTGGATAGACCTACAACCAATCAGAGCAACGGAGTAACACATAACGTTAGTTGTCAAATGTCAACAGAACTCAACTGCACTGTGTTGCCAAGTCCGCGGGTTTTTCCATGTCCGCAGGTTGAAGTGACCCCAATTATGTGATATACAGACCCAGGAATGCGAATTCTAGCAGGCAGCCCTGCCAAAATAACACACATTTCCCCCCAAATGCCATTTTTTTCCGGAGATAATACCACTAACAAGGCTCAAAATAGTCTCACACTAACACGGTAGCATAATGAGGGTCCCTACATGCAAACCGAAGCATTGAGAAAAAACAGTCTCGACAAGTCGAGCCACGAACGCTGTGCTAAGCTGCGATAATTCCTATCGACCAGCTCACTTAGCACAGCGTTCGTGGCTTGACTTGTCGAGACTGTTTTCCAAGATGGCTCCTGTCTGTGTACGTGTAATGTTCGGTCTTTAAAAAGTATCTTCTTATTAAACTGTTTGTACACTTACAAAGTTCTCAATGCTTCGATTTGCATGTAGGGACCCTCATTATGCTACCGTGTTAGTGTGAGACTATTTTGAGCCTTGTTAGTGGTATTAACTAGCGATTTAATTTTACTTACTCTATGTCCCATAGACTAGCATTATAAGCTAATCTGTTTTTATAGATAAAACTCTTTACATTCGATTTTCTTGAAAACGCATCCCAGAGAACGATCTACTTGGTAACCATGTGTTAATTACCCCTAGGTTCATTTTTCACCGGAGTTGTCCTTTAAAACTTAACCAAAATTTTGAGGTGAAAATGGGAGAAGGGACGATTTAATGTTAATAAAATTCCCAGTTATTCATTTCATGTCTCAGAAGGAAAGTGTTGAGAAAAAAAAAACATGGCAGAGGATAGCCTTCCTTGGTATAGGTCTATCAACCAATCATCAAAAAGATGTAAATTACCATATTGTTCCGAATATAATGCCGCGTTCCAGGCAACCCGTAACCCGTGTTTTTCCAAACTTCTACCTGCGAAAGTGCACTGGAACGGCAGTCAAACCCGTGACTTCCCACCCGTGAACTTGTACTAGATCGATGTACTCCCAGTTACGAGCTCTGACGTCACCTAGCCCGCGAAACAACAATGGTAGCCCCTATGGACGCGGTGTTTATGAAAGTCGTACATTAAAAACCAAATATAAGGTATTGCTCTAACGTTATTTATCCGCAAATGTTATGCATTATCAGCAGCTTTTCTAGTGTTAGCTAGTTTTCAGGCCATTGAGTGCAAGAATAAATGAATACCGAATACATTTCTAAATATACAAATAAACGGTATAACAGCTTCTCTTGCCTTATGTGCCGTTTTTTCTCCTCCGTTTCCCTCAAATAAGCAAGGAGTAAGCACCTTTGGCGATAGAAATGATTGTAAATGAGCATAAGCCCCGTACGGTTCGCCATTCTTTGTTTACATCTAGCTACCGCTCAGGCAGTTTGGCGTGACTTTGCCTGGAACGCTACAAAGTCGTGAGTCGTGGTTTGAAGTCGTAACTTACGGGCTCAAAAAACTTCCTGGAACGCTGCATAAGACTTCTTCAAGATGTACCTTTCGGGAAAAGGCCTTTTGATAAAGAATATGCTTTTATTTGAAAAAATTTTTTGATGCTGCATTCATATTTACATTTTTGTATTGAAAGTGTGGTAAATACTGGTACTAATACTGTACCAATGATCACATTTAAAAATAAACACTTTATGGCATAAAAATAACCGGTAGCCCATTTGAATCATATAACAATTAGGGTATCCATCTCATGTAGCCTACCAAAATTTGATTGACAGCAGAAGTGAAAATCTGGGTAACTAGAAATCTGGGGTTAAAATCCCAGACGGGGAAAGTTTGGTCCCATCAGAGAGGCACGCAAACACGACAGCCTTTCTTTGACTGTTTGCGTTTTTAAGACTCGCCATCTTCTAACATTTCACTCTGGCACACTTGTTTTGTGTGTATTTGGCGCCACCTATTGTTGCGATGTAATATTATTGCCATGTAAAAGTGTAGACCCTGAATATAAGACACCTGTTTTTTCAGATGTATTTGATCGTCTTATATTCGGAACAATATGGTATGTGATAATAGTTCGAACGGCTACCGCTGATGTACCAACTACGCATGCAGAGTAGAGATATTGAATATTTGTTCACAAACAAATTTATTCAACTATCGAACAACAGCTACAAATTAAAAATGACGGAAGACCCCATGCCTGTAGTCTAAAATAATGCCTAATCCTGACTTAATCTAAACCCTGTCTGTGAAACCAGGCCATCACGCTCTGTAAATAGGAAAACAAACAAAGTGGATTCACTGAGCACTACAGCACTCGTGTAGCCAATCAGCAATAAGGGGCATATACTTGTGATAGGGGAGGAGAGAGAGTGAGCAAGCGTGGGATCTTTTGTAGAAAGAGAGATGGCTGAGATATTACCTTAGAGGAAAAGGTCAGAGGAATATAATTGGAAAAAGAACAGAGGGCAAAGACGTGCGTTAATTTTGGAAAAGCTTTCCAGCACTGGAGAGACATTACTGTGCATTAGACATGTGCCGGTAAACGGTAATACTATATACCGCAATAATGAACATGCACAATATTGTTATCGTGGGCACTTCAAAATACCGTGAATAATTAT
Source organism: Romanogobio albipinnatus (assembly GCA_023566225.1). NCBI lineage: Eukaryota > Metazoa > Chordata > Actinopteri > Cypriniformes > Gobionidae > Romanogobio > Romanogobio albipinnatus. The sequence goes on along the minus strand of CM042250.1, from coordinate 9,077,974 downwards.
TTATTACGAATTATTCCGATTTTTAGAATGCATTTTAAGAATACTTTACCCATCAATCGTTTAAAATGAACAACACGTCAAAGAGGAACGCACTGATGTAAACAGACCGTGCATGAGCCGAGCACATGGCGGAATGAGTGCAGGAGACGCTGAAGTGCACATTCACTCTCTGACAGCAGAGGGCGCTGACGGAGCAGCAGAAATGCTGCCGTTTCACCGGTAACCCTCGTAAACAAAACGATACGGTGAAAAGACTTAAGGCCCGGGTATACTTCACTTACCGCGCCCGGACGCGTCACGCGCGCAGCCCTGTCCGCGCGTCTTTCAAAGTATACTACACAACGGATGCGCGCGGATGATCGCGTTCGACGCATGCGCAGTAAATTTTTTCCCTATGCTCTACCAGACATTGGGGGGCAGCACTGAGTCCTGTTATCAACGGGACATTCGCTGGGCATGATCGGAGAAGAACTGTAGTGCATCCACCATTGCAAGAAGTTTGGAAGAAATACTGAAGAATCATAAACGATGGAGAAGGATATCCTCTCTTTTTTAAAGCGTGTTGTTTTTAAACCGGTCTTTGCACACTCTTCTTCGACGGCTGAACACTGTGCTCAATACTGTGCGTATTGCCACCTAGTGGACTCTTCTGTACTGCTGGCGCATGCGCTGTTGCACGCGGACCATCCGCGCGGTCTCGAAATTTGGGCTGCGCGCGGACGGGGTGTGCGGCCGGCCGCACGCCCTCCGAATGACGAAAATTACGTCATGCGGGCGGTGCACGAACGCGGACGGCCGAAGTATACCCGGGCCTTTAAGGCTATTCATTTTCAAACGTAAACATTTTATATTTTAATCTGGACTAAATTACATGCCCTAGATATTGTTTGAATATGTTCTGACTGTTGTTCAGTCACACACTTTACAATTAGGCTCCATTATTTAACATTAGTTAATTCATTAACAAACTGACAAGGAAAAATACTTCTAAAGCATGTATTAATCTTAGTTAAATGTACATTTCAGCATTTAATAACACATTAATAAAATCAAAAGTTGTAACTGTATTATTTAATGGACCTGAGCTTACACTAACAGTTGCTTTTTTAAACTAACATTATCAAAGAAGAATATCTTCTGTAAAAATGTAGCTATTCATTCTTTGTTAATGTTAATGCATTAACTAGTGAGACATTATTGTAAAGTGTTACCTATTGTTCTTTATAATTCTTTTGCATTTAATCTGTTTTAAATATTTGTTTATTTTATACATTTTTGTGTATTACTTTATTGTATTTAAATGTTTGGTTCTTTTGTTATAAGAAAGTTATTAAACCTGTTATAGTATGACAACACTTTTTTTGCAACTTATGTCAATATCGTGATAATACCGTATACCGTGATAAAAGCTTCAGCAATTAATCGCAACATGAAAATTTGATACCGGCACATGCCTACTGTGCATGCACACTGGCGAGCAGAAGAGCGAGCATTTTCAGTTTATTCCTATGGAAGTTGGGCTTCACGCTCAAACGCGAGCAAGTAGCTCAACTTCCATAGGAATGAACTGAAAACACTCGCTCTGCGCCGGTGTGACGCACCGTAGTGGGAAGGCCTGAAAACAGACATTGATGTTGCTTAGTTTCTGCTCGATACGTGAGTAACATTGAACCAAGAAATGCTGTTGTTGTTGTTGAATCACAGCTGATTCATCCATACCTGATGCGCCAGCTGTAGTCGTGTTGTTAGAGTGTTTGTTAATTTTGGGGGCGGAGCAATAAAGAGAACTGTTCGTTTTTTATTGGGAAGGGGTATGTTTGTTTGGGTGTCGATTTCAAATATAAACAGTGTTTCTCAGAAATCACTTACTGCACCTTTAAAAGACCATATCAAATAATATGGAAACTCATTTGGTTTTTGATTCATTTTCAAAAATTCATTTGATTTGATTTTGCATAAACTTTACATGACCAGAACACCAGGATATGATTTTATTTTCTTTGCACTGACTTTAAATATTTCCCCCCATACTTAAATTATTACTTAGAAAAATAACGGAACAAATTTACATATTTCTATTCTTTGTTCTGAGAGAGCTATTTTTTTTTATAAAGGTGCTGTACAATATTTAAACATTTACATGAATCAGACCACGTTATATTGAGACCATATGTATTTAGTCTAATATGAGGTGATTCTAGGCCTCACTTTTAAATATGAACACTGAGATGAGTTATGTACAGCAGATGCTAACATTGCATTTATGACAATTCTTCACATGTTGTCGAAGTTTCAAAGTCTGTCATATGCACAAAAACACAATGTAACACCACCACGATTTATCGTGAACAATGACCTTGCCTTTGTAATAAGTTTGCGTTCTCATCGTTTATATCAAAGCTGTGCCACACAGCTGTTAGTTACATTACATATCCAAACCCTGAGGTCAATCACTTTACACACAACATATGGAATGGCCACCAGTCCTTTGGTATTGATAGATCATGTCATTTCCTATGAATTCACACCTTACACGTTATCTTGGCCACATATCAGACCTCAAAACCCCAATAAATCAGCCCTTTCAGAAACCTCCCACAACTGACCATGTGATGCAAGCATGGACAAAATTAGCTGATGATCATCAAATAGATAGAAGACATTATACCCGCAACAATCCTATTTTTAGGAGGGATATTTGTTCCCCTACTTCATAGACAGTGATTCTTTTTCACATTAGGGTGAATCTCACAGAAGAAGAAAAAAAAATTCACCAAAGCCTGGGTCATATTTTACCTCCAAATCAAAAGAGAAAAAATAAGAAAACTTAATTTGCATAAAGACAATAAAGCCTAACGAAGTCTATTCTTAGGATTTTTAGGATTAATTGCATTGTAAGTACTATGTACTTACATCAAAAAATAAGTACAATTTACTTACTGTGTTCAAATTGTATTGCATAACACTTTTGCTGATATTGAGGTGGGATACGGGTAAAGTTGGGGAAAGGTGTGGTGGTATGGGTAAGTTTAAGGGTAGGGTTAGGTGTAAGGGAAGTGTCAACTGTGTAATTACAAATGTAACTACAGAAATTAATTACAAACGTAATTACATGCAGGTATTTTTTTAAATGTACATTGTATCAAATTATTAATTAAAATGTTAGTACATAGTAGTTAAGGCCACCTAATATAAAGTGGGTCCAAAAATTGTATATATAATTTTGATATTAATTTTAATTAGTGCAATCAAATCGATTAATCGCATCAAAAAATAAGTTATTGTTTACATAATATATGTGTGTACTGTATAATTATTATCTATATACAAATACACACTCATTCATGTATATATTTAAGAAATATTTGCATGTATATAGTATATATATTTATATAATTGTTATATATAAATATAAATATGTTATATATAAATATAAAAAATCTTAAATATATACATGCATGTGTGTGTATTTGTATATACATAATAATTATACAGTACACACATATATTATGTAAACATATTATATTAAATTTGGATGCGATTAATCGCGATTAATCGATTTGACAGCACTAATTTTATGCAAATATATATATATATATATATATATATATATGTATGTATGTATGTATGTATGTATGTATATATATATATATATATCATGAGTATATATATATATATATATATATATATATATATATATATATATATATATATATATATATATATATATATATATATATATATATATATATATATATATATATATATATATATACTCATGATATATATATATTATAAACTTAACAAAAAAATATATAAATTACTCTGAACATTTTTTACCAGATGCAAAGTCTCATCTTTTTACTCTTTTAATTCCTTTTATAACTGTATTATCTTTGTATCTCGGTTAATTCCTTTTATAACCGTTTTATTTTCCTTACTTTTATTTGTTTTTCTAAGTAAAGTACTTAGAATTTTTATATAAATTTTTAAGTTAAAGGTAAAACAGGCCTCATTTTCTTAATGCTAAATATTTTCTGTAACACTTATAGCTTTTATATATAATGCATTATAAAATACATTTTAAATTCATTAATTATGCCTTTTAATGCTCCTTATACTGCATTGTAAGGTCTCTTGAATAATTGTAACCACCACAGTTATAATAAATTATAATACTTTTCTATTCAATGAACACAACCTTTAGAAAGTATGATGCATTAAAACACATGACAAACAAATGATTTCAGATGTTTCAAGGAATCTGCTAATCTGCATTTTAACTGTGGTCACAATTATTTATGAGAAAATATATAATGCATGCATTATAAGGTACATTATGAATACCTTTAATAATGCATTAGACTAAAAGGCTAAATTGTTACCATAATTTCTTTTGAATTTGAGATGAAATTTGACCCCTTTACATCCTTCACGAGGTTCACCCATGTACATTGGTCATAAATCGAAGCTTGACCAGCGTAAAGTAAAGTGTAGCCTCAAAACCGAGGGCTTGAATTGCTTGCACTGCTTGCCTTCATCGTGAGCAGACTGGACATGCATGTCCAGGGAAAAAAATTAAATAAATATTTACCATATTAAATCTAATTTCATAGAATATTTAAAAAATACATTTGCATGTACCATATGTTTTGTCAAAACAGTTGCTACAAGGTAAAACTACCACGGTGCTTAGCAAGAGCCTGGATCTCTACACCAAAATCAATGTCACAATCTGTTATAGCTACATGTATCTATTCATATACATATTTCAATAAATAAAACATTTGATCATCTTCTTGGTATATTAAAGCACAAGTTTCTGGTCATTTGCAGTTATAATATTTGGAGATCAGGGAGTCAAAGACATGGAAGAGAGAGAGAACAGTCTGAAAAGTCCCTGGTAAAGCCCCCAATCTTCCTAACAGTTCTTATTTACAAGGTCTGGAAAAATTCGAGACAAACTGCACGGGTCGAAAAGGCATGCAACAAAACGAAGAGTTTGTGTGTTATACTTTGCATGCAGGGGGGAAAAAAAAGATTCTTTGTGGTAAGGACGTGCTGTTTTTAACCGAAACATAAACTTGCATTGTCGTTTTGGTGATTGATGGGGCGTGCCGTGTTCTCTTAAATTGCATAAGGAAGGATTGCATTGTGATGTCAAGAGAGTCCTTGTGTTGTTTAATGTCAGCTGGCTTGAAGGAAATCAAAATGGAGCTCCATGCGTTTGACCACAAAGCCTCAGAAATTGCCTGTCCAAGATGATTAAGCAATGATCTCCATAAAGCAGTTTGGATGAAACCTCATGCCGAATCAGTCTGTTTGCCGATTACAAACATTTATTTACACACACTGTCCAAAGAGAAGGACATGAACATGGTTCACATCACAAGCTAAGCAATCGTAAGCCTGGGTGGGAGACCACCTGGAGAAAAACAAGGTGTAAGGCCAAAAACATACTCGTGGAATGTACGTGAACAAACGTGTGAATGCTTGGCCCATGCACTGAAGGTACATGGTCCTGCTGTACATTCAGAGCTTGCGTTATTGTGGCGGTTACGAACATCTCGATTCAATCAGGTGATAAAGGTAAGACCATGGGATGTCTGTGATCGTTTATTACTCAGATAGCTAGCTTTAAACAAGTCAACAGCTTAAAGCTGGCATTAAATGAAAATGCACTGTTTATTGTGTTTATTTTGAACAATGCATCGACTTCATGCTCCCATCCAATCAAGAGTTGATGGACAGAACCATGTCCCTGATCAACGTTTGCTTTCTATGGATGCATGATTTCAGTTATTGGATAATATTACTATATATACTCAAAAAGTATACTCAAAAAAGTCCTGAAGCTGGTTGCATAAGTTTTTTAATTTTCTCAACCCTTGATTTCTTTTTTTTTTTACAGTGTAGGCAACACGCTAAGAGAACTTAGGCTATAACATTCTGCACAAGTATGCAAGTGCTTAAAACTCTGACCTGTAGGACACGTTTAAAGAAAACTCTTGAGTAAAAGATGTTTAGTCCTGTACTCAAGGGGCCGATAGTTTTCTTCAAATGTCTGTGCCAATAAACGTGACGTGTTGTAATTCAGGTAGCTAGCTATAAACATGTTGAAAGTTTACGAACTTGCTCAGCAAGATTCTCTTCCAGATGTTTCTCTGCCATGACAGCAGATAGTTTGCGCTAATTCCTGCTATAGTGCACGGCCAACGTGTAAAATCATTTGCATTCACGTACGTGCATATGTTTCTGGTCTTAAACCTTCTATTCCCAAGCATCCTCAATCTGTTCACAAACATCACGCATCACTTCCTCGTGAGTGAGAATGCGTGCATAACTAGGAATCTTCCAAAGGCCATCGTTTAAGGGTCCTGGGTGGTCGAACACTAGATTCGCCCTAGTGGTGTCTGAAGCGGCATCTGTGGTGACAATGTCGTCATTCCGGTTTTCTCTCTCATTTCCTTTTCCTTTGTTTTCATTCAGGTCTGCATTCATTTCCTTCTTGTTTTCTTCCTTTTGATCCCTCAAGGATCCCTTCTCCTTTGTTTTTTTGCTCTTCCCGTCCCCCTCTCTGCTCTCTGCTATGTGGGTGTCTTCATTTTGCATGTCTCTATCTCTCTGTTTTTTCTTCTTTTGGGTGCTTTTGAGCTTAGATTCCCCTTTTGGCTCAACCGCTTCATCCTCTCCTTTGCTCCTCACTTTTCTCTCAGCTCTCAACCTCTCCTCCCGTTCTTGGGCCTCATTTTGCTTCCTTCCTCTAGATTCCTGTTTTTTTCTCCTTTCAGCATCACTTTTCCTCTGGTCCACCCTCGGCATCCCCTTCGCATGGCATACTTCTTTCTGTCCCTGCGCTTCGCCAATTACCACTTCCTGTCCTTCGCGCTTTGACTTCTGGGGGCTGACTGAGCGACTGTGCTGGCAGGACTTTCTTTTCTTGTGGGAGTCTTGAGTGCTTTGTTTCAGATTTTCTTTGTAGCTGTGAGTTTTGTCTTTGGCTTTGGATGGGCTTTTGGGTTTCTCTGTATCTCCGAGATCAAGGAGATTCTCTGCGGACCGACTCTTGGTGCGCCGTTGCTGCGAGACTTTGGAAGAGCTGGTGTTTCGTGGTTTGGCACTCTTCTCCCTCTTGATGTCTTTAGAGGGAGGATCCTCACAGGCCAGATCCAAGGAACCGCGGGAGCGGGCAAAGGAGCTTGTCAGGTCTGGCGTTCCCTTCTTCGCTGAGGTGGATGGTGGATGAAGGAGAGGAGAACTGAGAGGAATGTTGGAAGTGTTGGTTCCCAGCGGATCAGGAAGGATAACATCTCCTGCAGAACCTAAGGGTGAACAGATTTGCAACTAATTAAAGCCTTATAAAAAATTACCATGATAACCTATTTTTTATGAGTGCTAAATCCCAGAATGCTAGGTTGTGGAGGTTGTTTGCAAATGCATTGCTATGTAATTGACAGAAAGTTCTGGGTGGTTGCTAGGTAATTGCTAGTGTATACAGGGCATAGGCAAAATAGGTCTTTATGAAATAGAACTGCACACTGTAGGAATTGTGGGCGCAGACACATAGACGAATGAATCTTCCAAATGATTCGATCAGAAATGATCCCACACAAAGCCCCATTCAACCCAACCCCAGGAAATCGACCATCTATCACCAGAGAGACGTAGGCTCCATTCTGCCCGGAGCTACTACTTTTATGAATAATTACTTGATTGCCTATTAACTTTTGACCAAAACTTAGACAAAGAGAACAAAAGACTCGGTGTGATCACAAGACAAAGAAACAAACCAGATCTCGGTCTTTGCAATGACCGGTAAATGCACTCCACGTGACACAGCTAAAACTCCAAGCAAACTCAAAGAAACTGTGTTGCATATGAATTGCATCAAATTGCATTGATTATTGGACTTGCATTCAAATAGCCTTCGACATAGCTTGTTAGTGTGTCTACAACTGATACACGTGACTATTATGCATGTATATCACTTCCAATTCATGCAATTATGTAACTATTGAATGAGTGGACGAAAAGGCACCGTGTTTGATATCTCTTTGTTCGTATGGGTATAATCCAACAGATGAGCTGAATGAAATCTTTGTAGAATGGATCATGTCCTTATAGTAAGAAATTAAGTCTAAATTTACTCTCTGCTTAAGAGCAGGAAACTAAATTACCATAGATAACCCAATTTTATGGGAGGGGTGGAAACACAGTCACCCCTGAATCCTAATTGGCCAGAACCCATCCAGGGGATGGGCAAATATTTGAGTTTTAATCTCAGAACACGGACGAAGAGTACGAGTTGACCAGTTGACCGCAAATAGAGATTCTCCCACGATTACAAAATACTAAACAAAATAATGTCGTTTATAATAGAGGTTCTGACAAAATATTGACTTTAAAACATACTTTAAAACAAAAACAAACATTTTTTTTTTATCAGTTTGAATGAATGATTCAATGACTCACACATTAACACTTCACTTGTTTCATTACTGGATGAATCATGAATCTCCTGAATGAATGATTCAATGATAAATACATTTTTAACAGTCCCTTGTCACCACCTGGTGTGATACAATCGTTATTTGAAATGTCAAGTTACTCCTTTATTTTTATTGCTTCCATAGACATCAGTGTTTATATCCAAACTATAAACTTTTATCCTAGTACTTCTGTGATTATTTGAATATTTGTAACAGAGAAATACTGTGTGGTTGAACAGTTTGTACAGTTTGTGAAGATGTTTATACCTATACATGACAACTGCTCTCTCTGGATCAGCGGCAGCGCCAACGCAGATCTGAATGCTCCAGTAATGATTTTGTCACCGGTTTAATAGACACAGGTGAATTGTTGTCATTTAGGAATACGATCACGTGGGTGTTTGAATCGAGATCGCAAACTTTTAACGGTTAATCGTGCAGCTCTGATATATATATAATGCCCTATATATATATATATGCACAATAAAGCAGAGAAAGGTCTAGCAATTAAGGAGCATAGAAAGTGTAGTGAAAGTCCCATTACCAAAGAAAAAAGACCTAGAGGAAAAGAGGCTGTTAGTGATGATGTTCCTGGGGGCAGTAACACACCGCAGATGAGCTTACACAACCTGAGAGAAAGAAAGAAAGAAAGAAAGAAAGAAAGAAAGAAAGAGAAAGAAAGAAAGAGAAAGAAAGAAAAAGAAATTTGAAGTTAGCAAGTAACTTATGTGGGTCTTGATGTTCTCACAGTATGCTTATAAAGCAGCAGCATCATCATCATCCTGTGTTTGTGTGTCATAACTCACTGTTCTCTGATAAGAGGGCTTGTGGTCGCAGTAACAGTAGCACTTTGTTTCCTCCAGCTTGGATCAGCTCAATGGCTCTAGTGTGACTGATGCCTTGTGTCTGTTCTCCATTGATCTCCACTACCTGATCTCCTACCTACAGAGGGCACATTCATGAGTAAGATTATTTATGTGTTGCATCATCAAACCCATGAAAAAGACTCTGTCATCTTATTAGGTTGTACTTAACAGCACTTAAAGGGACACTCCACTTTTTTTGAAAATAGGCTCATTTTCCAACTCCCCTAGAATTAAACAGTTGAGTTTTACTGTTTTCGAATCCATTCAGCCGATCTCCGGATCTGGCGGTATAACTTTTAGCATAGCTTAGCATAGATCATTGAAGCTAATTAGACCGTTAGCATCTTGCTATACTCTCATTCCTGTGTAATCAGGGGCGTAAATTTCATCTAAAAGTTGGGGGGGACAATAAACATGAAATTTCTCAAGAGCAATTTTTGAAGGGGACACAAATAATACAGCCAAAATCGTACTTGTAAGGATATGTGTACCACAAAAAAGAAAAAAAAAAGAAAAAAACATTTCGTACTTATTTGGCGTTTTGTTGTACTGAAAAATTATCTAATGTCCGTTTTTCTTTTCTCTGTCATTTTATCTGACCAACAACACAAAGCGATAGTAGTTTAAATACGATTAAGGTTCACCACGCAGTCATATTATAATCATAATTATTAAATTATCTTGCGTCCTCCACATAGTATTTTATACTATGATATTCAGATCTTTAGATATTCAACTGCTGCAAGCCTCTGATCTGCCACTTATTATCATATTGAGCAAAACCCTACACAGATCTGACTGAACTTTCGGTTTAGAATTAGACAATTTTTAGAATTTGGGGGCGGGTTGCTTGAATTTTGGGTTTATTAGCCTATTATTTGTAATGAAAAACAACAACAAAACTGTACAATGACACACTCCCTTAAATAGGCGCTTTTACGCTTTGAAACCAAATCTTCGATAATCTCAGCTGTCAGCTGTTTGCTCGTTCGGCTGGTGCTGTATTGAGCAGACACATTCAGTTTTTAATTGTTTTGTCAGTTCTCTAACTGAACTAAATGATTTTATTACTATACAGCGGAGCGGGGCGGTGGGCAAGTGATGTTAACAGTGTTTTGCCTAATCTGTATTAAAGAGAAAAGAATCACTTCATCTGACGTTTAAAGTGAATAAAATAGCCTTGACAGCTACTTACTGGTGTTTCACAACTGCTGTCTGAAGAGCCTTGTTCTCTCCCCAAACTTGTGTGGTAGTTTTTCTACGTTCTATGGGTAATGTTAGTTGAGGTGCACGGTGGATCAAACCACTGTGAGGCAAGGGGGGAGGGGGGACTCAAAATGTTTCTAAACTTAAAACGCATTTTTTGTCCCGTTTGCGTTTGTATTGTTTTACTACTTACACATTTATTTTAAGTATATATTGTTATATTATTTACAATACTCAGCATGGTTTTTAGGGGGGGGCAGCCCTCAGATTGGGGGGGTCCTGCCCCCCCCCCCCCCCCCGCGATTTACGCCCATGTGTGTAATAATCAAGGAACTTTGCTGCCGTATCATGGGTGCAGCGCCGCAATGATATTACGCAGCGCCTGAAAATAGGCTAACTTTCATCAACATAACCAACGTGACAACCTGCTTGCACAGGGAGTGTGCTGGGGACTATTTTCAGGCTCTGTGTAATATCATCGCGCCGCTGCACCCATGGTACGGCTGCAAAGTGCCTAGATTATTAAGCAGGAATGAGAGTATAGTTCCTAGCCATATCGGCCTAGAAAATAACAACTTTTCATTTTCCGTTTGTCTTAGTACGCAATGTAACTACAGAAGAGTAGAGTTTTAAATAGGAAAAATATCTAAACTCTGTGGTCATTTTTGAGCAAGATGCTAACGGTCTAATCAGATTCAATGATCTATGCTAAAAGTGCTACCGCCAGACCCAGAGATCGGCTGAATGCATTCGAAAACGGTAAAACTCAACTGTTTAACTCTAGGGGAGTTGGAAAAATGAGCCTATTTAAAAAAAAAAGTGGAGTGTTCTTTAAAAAAAGCATCTCTCAAGACATCTGTCTTTGACATATTTTGACAATTTTGATGAAAAAAGGTGTAGTATTCAGCTTTACTTTGAATTTTCCTTAACTTTTTTACTACATTTAAATGCACTCTGCAGATGCTTCCCTAAAATTGTTGCAGGAAAAAAGCCTGCACATTCCAGCCGCAATATGTGAGCTATTAAAGAGTGGTGTGCTGTACTGACGTGTATCCTGCCATCCTGTAGCGCGGGGCCGTCCTCAGCCAGCCGCAGGATGTAGAGGCCCATGTTATACTCCGTTCCTCCTCTCAGACTGAAGCCAAAACCACGAGGGCTGCGCTCCAACTCAACCGCAATACAGCCCTAGGTAGAAAATACACACAAAATGTAATTTATTCCAGTGATAGCATGAATATATGAAGTATAACCCTGGATTCAATGGTTTTAGTCTGGGCTTAAAGGGATAGTTCACCCAAAAATGAAAACTCTGTCATTAATTCCTCACCCTCATGTCGTTCCAAACCCCTTCAGAACACAAATGAAGATCTTTTTGATTAAATCTGAGAGCGTTCTGTCCCACCATTGATAGCTACACAACTACCACTTTGACGCTTCAAAAAGTTCATAAAGAGATCGTAAAACGAATGAATATGAATTGAGTGGTTTAGTTCAACATTTTCTGAAGAGACACAATCGCTTTATATGATGAATAGATTGAATTTAGGCTTTTATCCACCAACATTAATCAACTCACACATCAGTTGTGGTAAATGGAAGCTCAAGCATATGTTCGCTTGACGTGCAAGAACCAATGAGGTTCATTCTCGTGTTACGCAGCACATTTGAGCTTCAGCAAGAACCAATGAGGTTCATTCTCGTGTTACGCAGCGCGTTTGAGCTTCTGCAAGAACCAATGAGGTTCATTCTCATGTTTCGCAGCACGTTTGAGCTTCTGCAAGAACCAATGAGGTTCATTCTCGTGTTACGCAGCGCGTTTGAGCTTCTGCAAGAACCAATGAGGTTCATTCTCGTGTTACGCAGCACGTTTGAGCTTCAACAAGAACCAATGAGGTTCATTCTCGTGTTACGCAGCACGTTTGAGCTTCCACAAGAACTTTGTTCTCAAGCACGTTCAGTTGAGCTTCTGTTTATGTTCTCTGATCAATGTTTATATGTGAATAAAAGCCTATATTCAATCTGTTCAATCATATAAAGTGATCGAGTCTCTTCAGACAATATGGACTAAACCACCTCAATTGACATGGATTAGTTTTACGATCTCTTTGTCAATTGAGTAGCTGTCAATGGAGGGACAGAAAACTCTCAGATTTCATCAAAAAGATCTTCATTTGTGTTCCGAAGATGAATGAGAGTCTCGCGGGTTTGGAACGACATGAGGGTGATATATATTTTGCATAATCATAAATTACACTAGATGTGATGACTTTAGATCAGGTTTAGGTACAGTTTATGATGTAAGTGACTCTTGCCTGTTTGGAGTTGGCAACACACAACGTTCCCTGTTCACTCATGGGAAGAGCTTTATAATCCGTCCATATGAGCTCATCCCTGATCTCATCCATATCCAAATTATATCTGCACATAAGTAACACATATTATAGATCAGAAGCACGGCTTAAATCCTCCAAAAGTAATTAGAGCTTAATTTAATTGGCTATATGGTTGTAGAATTGTACAACAAATGTACAGAGGATATGGTTTATAGTGGTTATAGTGGTTACAATATGTAATAGTGGACTGCACCTCTCATCCTGAGTGGATTTGAGAATCTTGTGATGCGGTGCTGGACTTTGCTTGGCCGAGCTTGCTCCTGAGGGCGGTCCTTTGTACTCTAAACATCCATGAAATGAAATGATAAACATCAAGGGCCAGATTTACTATTGTCAGGATTTACTAAAGACATGCAATAAAAAATTTGTGCTTAAAAGGTGTGGACACGGTTATTTTTGCGGCTGACCTTGTTGCATATGCATTTTAGGAGTTATCCTTTCAGGCACAAAATTAGAGTATTTCAATGAATCATGCAAGGTGATTTACTAAGTTTTGCGCTAGTCAATGTACTGGTATTTGCACCGTTATTTACCGCACAAAAAAGCATGTTTTAAACCAGACGCTTGGTAGATTGTGTTGGTCATTATGGAAATGATCCGGTTGTGTCTGTGTTCTTTAATTTGCGTCAATAGATCACGTGCAGAACTTTCCACTCCCATCAGCGCCTTTTTGGAAATGCGCTCTTGTGCTAATTTGCCCTGTTTAGTGACCCTAAGTGTTAAAGTCCTCATGGAACAGCATTTACTACTTCTGTAATGTGACATACTAATGATAAATAAATAAGAGCGTCAGTCAATTAATGCTATTTTGTTGTATGGTATTCATACCTTATACCTATGCACGAAAATGTGTTAAACATGACAGAGAAAAATGAACTGTGTATTTTCATGCTTTGTATTTGAAATAAGCTAATAATTGGTCTAAGTGCCCTTTATAAAGCATTCAATTGAAATATGCATGCATAATTAATATCAAATTATATTTCTGTGGATATTAGCGTTTTAATTGAAGCTACATAATTGCCCTAGTGTGACGAATCAAAGAATGAGGCACAGGTTGAAAAAGCATGAAAATGTATTGCGGCATTATTTATGTGACATTTCATTATCTCACTCACCATCCTCAGGAACCACGGTGAGCGTGACGGAGTTCCCTGCGTCTTTGATAAGCTGAACAATGTCGTTGTGGGAGAGCTCCACAATGGACTGACTGTTCACAGCGGATATGCGGTCGCCCACATTCAACAACCCGCAGCGGTCAGTTGGACTGCCCTCGATTATTCGACCGATCTTATGAGGAATCACTGCAACACACACTTAGGCAAATCACTTAGCAGAATTGGAATGGCTTGTGTTTTATTTATAATCATAATGAATTAATCGTAGGAAATATAACAATTCTGAGGTTGTGCAAGTCTTTAAAAAAAACTGCTGGATGGAGTGGAATGGAACAGAGCGCAGGGTTCTCAAGACGTTCTTTAAAATTTAAACTACTGTATTTTTAACATGCAATGCAATGCTTATGACACAAGATGCTGAAAAAACAAACAATGTTTGGATGCAACTGCCACTGATTTCCATTTACATGTGTATGGCTATAGGTTGGATAAAAAGGTAAAAAATGTCATGCAAAATTTTAAACATTTAAAGAACAGCACACAATCAACATGACATTAAACCACCACTGTTAAGGTCAAATGTAATTATTAAATTGAAACAAAAAATAAATAAATAATAAAAAATCTAAAAATAGTTGACTTTACTAATTGTTGATTAAAAATTAAATAAAATAAAACAAAATCAAATAATAAAATCAAATAAAATGTTAAAAATTCACAGGTAAAATATAAAAAAAGTAAAATTAAAATTACATTTCTATATATATATATATATATATATATATATATATATATATATATATTTTTTTTTTTTTTTTTTTTTATTAAATTGTCATTTATATATTTTTTTAAATTGCCAAAAAAAACTGTTCTGAATGTTCTTTTTGAACAATTCGTTAAAAAACAACCATTGAGTTCATTGGCAGTGAAATTCTGGTGCAGGAAACAGTGTCATAATATATTATGTAGAAAAAAAATTGAATAAACCATTCTGAATGAGAACCAGTTCTTGATTCCCAATCCTGGTAATATGAAATGTTTGTGTAAATAATGTCTTTGCTGGTGCATCAGTGAATCTGCTGTTACCTCCAGGTGGCGGTTTGCTCTTTGAAGTGAGAATGACAAATCCAAATCCCTCGTTATCTTTACGATGGAGTGTGATATCAAATGACTCCTGGTCCTTGATGCTTGGCACCTGGATACGTGGAAGCCGAGGTGAGCCATTCACAAGTGTCATTGCCCCGCTCCCAACATCCACTGGGACATCTACAGTGCAGAAGATTACACGGACTGACCTTTAATGAAAGCTATTCAGGCAGTTAATTACACTCCAGCACTGGTTTTTATGTCTAAGGCCTGTCAGTCAGCAGCGCTCACCTCTGTAAATAACCTTCCTGCGCACTGAAAGGAGCACTTGTCCATTACGTGCTGCATTAGTCATCAGATCCAGAACTTGTTTGTGAGATTTCCCCTTTACAATGATGCCATCGATGCCAACAAGCTCATCTCCGGCCCTCAGACGGCCTTCCTTCTCTGCCGCCCCCTGGGGAATGATGGCACCAATGTAGACCTAATGAAATTAGATGGATAGCTCACTTTAGAGCTAAGACACAAAGTCGATCTGCTAATAAATCCCATAAATACAGTCCAAGTATACAAATATTTAGTAATATGGTTACAGGGACTTACTGGTTGTTCTGCACCCTCTCCTCCAAGCACACGGAAGCCAAAGCCCGTGTCCTGATCTCGCTTAATGAACACGTCCAACTCTTTATAGAGAGGTGCTGCATAACAATAGATAGATTGGCATGGATGTATGATAAATAAATTGGAATAAACCACATTCATCAATTCATCACAAACTAGTAAAATAAGGGCTTTTGCAGCAGTTAATTATAGGAACTAGGAACCAGCAGTAGGAAGTCGGATGTGATGCAAGTCGGCCAACAACTTCGTCATTTAAAGGGACAGGTCACCCAAAAAGTGTTGAAAGTGCCTCTCGTAGTTCAAAATGCTTACGCTACATCTGACAAGCGTAGCTGGTAATGTAAGCATTTTGAACTGCAAAGGCACTTTCAACACTTTTTCCATAAATTGAACACGGCGATTGGCCGAAACTTCACTTTATAAAGTTTAAATATGGATATTTTTCTTACACAAACGCATCAATCCGCTTCGTGTGGAGCACGTTATTTGACGGACAGATGCATTTTTATGGACTTCAAAAACAGAGCAACAATTACTGCTATTATAAAGCTTGGATTAGCCCAGGACTTTTTTAATACAACTCCGATTTTATTGGTCTGAAGGAAGAATGTCATATACACCTAGGATGACTTGAGGGTGAGTAAATCATGGGCTAATTTTAATTTTTGGGTGAACTAACCCTTTAAGCGCGGCATTCAACAACATCAACAACTGGAGAATAGAGGACACCATGATCGGAGCTGTGTTTTTGTTGTGTGTCATGAGATTTGTGATAATGGAGATGGAATGTAGACGTACAAGTGCAACGTATAAGTGCAAAGAACACAATGTCGCAGACAAAGGCGTCAGGTAAATGCCATTAACATTAGCTTTCTTTATGTTTATGTCTTGTAACACTTTAAAACACTTTACACTGCTTTTTAAAAATAGTTTGTGCTGTTTCGTATGGCATGAGTTCCTATTGTGCTGGGTTAGACCCTACTCTGAAGTAGGAGCTAATTTAGTTCCCCCCAAAAGGCCTAGAACTAGAACTAAATCTGTTCCCAGTACCTGCTGTGTGAAAACACCATAAAGCGGGTACTTCTGCCATTAGATTTAGAAACTATGAAAAGGTTCCACCGGTGCGAAAGCCCCCAAATTGAAAGGATAGTTCACCCAAATATGTAATTGGAAAATCTTTTCCATTGCCATGACAATGGTTGTTGACTGTAAAGCTCCAAAAACACAAATGCACCCTGAAATAGCCCATATAAACACAATTGAGTCTTACAAAGCCATTCAATGACTTATAAAATTGAAATTCATTGAAAATCTTCTGCTCATAAATCACACAAAATCACATTTAATCCTGATGCAATATACGCAAGAACAATACATTTGCCCACAGCTCTTGTTATATTGTAGTGTTTTCCTCAGTGTTTTGTTCTTTTTGTCACCACTTTTGTTGTAAGACCAGGGTGACCACAAATGCTACATTTTATTTGTATTTTTATCTTCAAAGAAAGAAAACAAATCTTACAGGTTGTGAACTACATGAAGATCTGTATATGATGACAGAATTTAAAAACGATAACGACATTGTTTTTTAGTCTGATTTAGTCTGTCTCAGTTTTTTGATGCCGAGATCAGATCATTGGCTCTCGTCAGACTCCAAAAATCTCACTGGATTGTTACAATTAATGGCAAAAGGAATGTTTGCAAATGCAAACTGATATTTCCTACTGACACACTTCAGCAAAAGATATAAATAATATATATATATATATATATATATATATATATATATTTATATATATATATATATATATATTTTTTTTTTTTTGTGAAAATACTAACGTGCCTAAGACTATATACAGTGAGGAAAATAAGTATTTAAACACCCTGCTATTTTGCAAGTTCTCCCACTTGGAAATCATGGAGGGGTCTGAAATTGTCATCGTAGGTGTATGTCCACTGTGAGAGACATAATCAAAAAAAAAAAAAATCCAGAAATCACAATATATGATTTTTTAACTATTTATTTGTATGATACAGCTTAAAATAAGTATTTGAACACCTGTCTATCAGCTAGAATTCTGACCCTCAAAGACCTGTTAGTCTGCCTTTAAAATGTCCACCTCCACTCCATTTATTATCCTAAATTAGATGCACCTGTTTGAGGTCATTAGCTGCATAAAGACACCTGTCCACCCCATACAATCAGTAAGAATCCAACTACTAACATGGCCAAGACCAAAGAGCTGCCCAAAGACACTAGAGACAAAATTGTACACCTCCACAAGGCTGGAAAGGGCTACGGGGAAATTGCCAAGCAGCTTGGTGAAAAAAGGTCCACTGTTGGAGCAATCATTAGAAAATGGAAGAAGCTAAACATGACTGTCAATCTCCCTCGGACTGGGGCTCCATGCAAGATCTCACCTCGTGGGGTCTCAATGATCCTAAGAAAGGTGAGAAATCAGCCCAGAACTACACGTGAGGAGCTGGTCAATGACCTGAAAAGAGCTGGGACCACCGTTTCCAAGGTTACTGTTGGTAATACACTAAGACATCATGGTTTGAAATCATGCATGGCCTGGAAGGTTCCCCTGCTTAAACCAGCACATGTCAAGGCCCGTCTTAAGTTTGCCAATGACCATTTGGATGATCCAGAGGAGTCATGGGAGAAAGTCATGTGGTCAGATGAGACCAAAATAGAACTTTTTGGTCATAATTCCACTAAACGTGTTTGGAGGAAGAAGAATGATGAGTACCATCCCAAGAACACCATCCCTAATGAAGTATGGGGGTGGTAGCATCATGCTTTGGGGGTGTTTTTCTGCACATGGGACAGGGCGACTGCAATGTATTAAGGAGAGGATGACCGGGGCCATGTATTGCGAGATTTTGGGGAACAACCTCCTTCCCTCAGTTAGAGCATTGAAGATGGATCGAGGCTGGGTCTTCCAACATGACAATGACCCGAAGCACACAGCCAGGATAACCAAGGAGTGGCTCTGTAAGAAGCATATCAAGGTTCTGGCGTGGCCTAGCCAGTCTCCAGACCTAAACCCAATAGAGAATCTTTGGAGGGAGCTCAAACTCTGTGTTTCTCAGCGACAGGCCAGAAACCTGACTGATCTAGAGAAGATCTGTGTGGAGGAGTGGGCCAAAATCCCTCCTGCAGTGTGTGCAAACCTGGTGAAAAACTACAGGAAACGTTTGACCTCCGTAATTGCAAACAAAGGCTACTGTACCAAATATTAACATTGATTTTCTCAGGTGTTCAAATACTTATTTGCAGTTGTCTTATAGTTAAAAAATCATACATTGTGATTTCTGGATTTTTTTTTTTAGATTATGTCTCTCACAGTGGACATGCACCTACGATGACAATTTCAGACCCCTCCATGATTTCTAAGTGGGAGAACTTGCAAAATAGCAGGGTGTTCAAATACTTATTTTCCTCACTGTATGTTATACACTGTAATCCTGGCCGGGGACCCACCTACCCGAATGTTTTCGACATCATGGTGCTGTAACATAAAAGAGTTTCCTCCTTGCGGTATCAGCTCAGCAGAGACTCACCTATGCTCTCCGGCAAGGCTTTGGGCTTGCTGTAGTGGAGGGAAGCGTCTTGTTTTGGAGAGCTACATGGCAGTGTGTTTGAGTGATAGGTCAAAGCCTGGGGAACCATGATGTCATGGCAACGGTCCAGAGTCTCAGTACTGGCACTCATTCCCGCTCTCTGTTGAAATACAAGGGGAATAAAATATGTTCACCACTTCACACAGTGACTTGTAGAGTGCACATATATATGGACTTGAAGCAACATTTAAAACAGGAAATGTGTTCAGATAGATAGACTATATAAACAGAAACACTATTATCTTTGGATCGTGCCTTCATGGTCTGGGTAGCAGAAAAATTCATATCCCATTACAAATACAGTTTCCATTACAAGAAAGACACTGAAAAACAGTGAGGCTGAGATATTTGATGTCTTTCAGGAAACCCATAGGAAAGCTTGTAAGCCTGTTTTTGGTCAAGTTACTGGTCAAGTTATATTTTTAGCAACTAAATTTACTGTAGAGAATGTCAGTGATGTTGTCCATACAAAACTCACCACCATGATATTAGGGTTGCCAAGGATTGCAATGTGGTTACTAAGATGTCCTGAGTGGTTGCTAGGTGGTGTCCTGGGTGTTTGTAACACAAAATAAGACATTTTTGAAAAATGTTTGTAACAAAGCAGATAGAGCAACTATTGACTACCATAGTATTTTTTCGATGGTTGCTCTATCTGCTTGGTTACAAACATTTTTCAAAATATCTTCTTTTGTGTTCAGTAGAACAAAGAAACTCATACAGGTTTGGACCAACTTGCGGGTGAGTAAATGATGACAGAATTTTCATTTTTGGGTGAACTATCCCTTTAAGTGGTTTCTAGGGTGTTCTGGGTGGTTGCTAAGGCATTTCTATAGTGTTCTGGGTGATTGCTTGGTGGTTCTTGGGGGGGTTTGTGTGTGTGTGTGTTGTTACTAGAAAGTGGTTTGTATAGTGTCCTGGGTGTTTGATAACAGCTTTCTAGGGTTTCTAAGGGTTTCTATGTGGTTGCTAGGGTGTTCCTAAGGTGTTCTGGGTGGTTTCTGTGTTGAAGTGGGTGGTTGTCAAAGCATTGCTAGGTTGTTTCTAGTTTCTATGGTGGTCTATGTGGATTCTATGGTTTTCTGAGTGGTTGCTAGGTGGTTTCTAGAGTGTCCTGGGTGTTTGATAAAATTCTAAGATTTGATTATCTGTGTGGTCGCTAGGTGTTTTTAGGTGGTTTCTAGGGTGTTCTGGGTGGTTGCTAAGGCATTTCTATGGTGTTCTGTGCAATTACAAGGTGTTTTGGGGGGCTTTTTTGTGTGGTTGCTACAAGATGGTTTCTATAGTGTCCTGGGTATTTGGTTTCTAATTTGTTCTAGGTGATTGCTAGGGCGTTTCTAAGGTGTTCAGGGTGGTTTCTGTGTTGAGGTAGGTGGATGTTAAAGCGTTGCTAGGTTGTTTCTAGGGTGTTCTGAGTGGTTGCTAGGGAATTTCTGGGGTGTTCTGTTTCTATGAAATGGGTGGTTGTTAAAGAATTTCTAGGTTATTTCTAGGGCATTCTTGGTGGTGGCCAAGTAGTTTCTAGGGTGTCCTTTGTGGTTGTTAACTGAATTATATTGCGTTTCCAGTGGTTGCTAGGGTGTTTCTATGTTGCGGTTGTTAAAGTTTTGCTAGGTTGTTTCTGGGGTTTTCTGGGTGGTTGCCAGGTTGTTGTTTACAGGCCAGAGTCAAAAGTTCCCACCCACAAGTCCTATGACATTCTGATTCCTGTGTTTGCCTGTTTTATCATCATCCTCAAGTGAAAATTGTAAATCTGATCACTTATAAAGTACAAGCCACAGGATTCATTCATGTCTGCACTGCAGTACAAATTGTGTTGGAACGTGTTAGCTATCGAACTTTAGTACTTACAGGAAGGAGTTTGTTCAAATCCCAAACCCAAAGTACAAGCAATAATTGAGAAGAATAACAAAACAAAATATGCTGCCATTTCCTCAGCTCTACAATGTCATTATCACCTTGAAAATCTATCATTATACTCACAGGTCTTAAACTCTTCACAGGTGATGTATGACCTAGAAACAGAAAAAAGGCAAAATGAGAGATATGTAGCACTGAAAGAAGAAAAAATGAGGGGAAAGGCACTCATCAACAAAAAACAGGAACTCATTACTGAGATAGAAAGTTTCTAGCCTTATTATAATGACAGCACTTCATGGTTGTTGCCTCTCAAACATGAAAAAGGCATGAGAATACATTGTTTCAGTGCTACATTATTAATTCCCATCCATCTACCTAAAAAGCTACTCAAAGAGGAAGCGTCATTCAAGTGCTTCAAAGTGGGGCGTTTCCTGGGCCAATTCCGAGCCGAGTTAATCATGACACATGCATCATCTAGGAGCCATTAAAGATGGATAAAATAAATGTACATAAGAGAAAATGATGATGGATACTACACATGAATCCTCCAGGGAGAGAGACATTGCAAATGACAGAAGTCATGCATAAAATAATGACGCAGCTAGGCTTCCATCTGTCAATTCAGAACCCACACCGTTTATTCAATCCCTTTGTTTTTTTCTCTGCCTTTTTCTTGATTGGTGTGATTTCCATTGAATTTAATGGCTAAACAATAAATGACGAAACTCACTCAGCCTTTGAGTGTTAATGGAACTGATTAAAGCATTATCTTGCACTCCCTCTCTCTCTCTCTCTCTCTCTTTCTTTTCCTCCTCCCCGTTTCACTAAGCAGACAATAAATCCTCACAAAACTCTCCGCAGACAGATCCTGAAATTCCCCAATGATCTAGCCTAATTTCCCAAATTCCCAGCCAACCCCACAGAGTGGGTGCAAAAAATGCAAAGGGGCCTCTCCTGCCAACTTTGTCAGAAGCAACAGTCCATCATTCTTACATAACGTTCTCCTGAGAGACAGAAACACACCTTGAGTGTGATCGGTGAGAGTGGAGGAGAGGAGAACAAGAGTGGCTAAAATGTAAAATTATGAAGTGGGGGAAAGAATGGAACTGATTTCTCACCTGCTGAAGAATGGAGAGAGAACCAAAAAAGAGAGACAAAGGGAAAAGAGCCTTTGTGCAATTCCCTGCTGAAAAGACCAGCATACTGGAGCTGCTCACCAGCATATGTTATGGATGCAAGTTGTTTTCCGAGAAATGTATCACAATTAAGTGAGGTGTATGATTAAAATAAGTAAAAACGAAACTGACAATAGGGATAGAACTCAATTCATCTTAATTTAAAGAGAAAATAAGTGGATTTTGTCTTACCCCTTTGGCAGATGTTTTTAAATGTATTTGTTAAAAACACACAAATCAAAATCATTTTGATGTATTTCTCAGAAAACTTGCATCCATAACATATACAGTTCATATGCATCTCGTATAAATGTATCTTGAATTAAAGGGGCACTTCAGCGCTGGGAAGATGAATGTGTATTTAAACTGGGTCATTTATGTAGTAGAAATGTGAAATTATTTTTGAATTTGGTGCCTTCTAGACTGAGAAAAAACAGAACATTTATTTTTGTCTCATGTGTATGAAAGACAACTTCCAGAATGCACTTGCTTCGCTGCCCTACGAGGCCACTCCCTACACCGCCCCCACCATTGTTTTGATCTTCATAGTAATACAGTCATTTCGTTCAGTTAGAGAATAAACACTACAATTAAAAACTGAACGTTGCTTTTCAATAAAGTGTGAGTGAGCCGAACGAAAGTCACGACACAAATGCAGCAGGAGTCAGATTTCATTCATAACAAGAGCGAAGAGCTGAGCAGGGCTGAGGTAAGCGCGGCTGTCATTCACGACGCATGTCCAGTCTGGCGCATTTTCAGCTCGCATACTTTCATAGGAATTCATTGAAAAGTTGAAACACTCACTTTTCTCCGCACCGCTCCGTTATTAATGCCCGATCTGAGCGGCCGTGTGCATTTACATTCTGTGAGTGAGATCCCTCCCCTGTGGGCGAGTTGATAGCATGCGGAACTAGCTCCTTCTACTGGCTGTAGTCTTTAGCCTCTGGCCAAAAAATCCTCCAATGATGCAAAATGATGATATTTGCATCATTGGAGGATTTTTTCCATAAATAAAATGCATAATTCTCTCGTCTCAGGGGGAGATGAAGGGGAGAAATACCATAATTTGAATATACTACAGGGTTTCTACTGATTCAAAGCTTAATGCTAATCGCTGAAGTAACCATTTAAAGAAGTTCAGATATGTGTGCTGGAAAAACAAAAGCCCTAGTTTTCCAGGGGACGTTAAGAGAAATTCACAGATGTATTTTGCGATTTGAATCCCGTCCGAATCTCCCAAGTCTGCGCAAGTAACCTACTCGTTTTTGGGCAAACTGGGAAATCTAATCCCACCTGAATGTGAATGATTGCTGATGTTGTGACATTTCACATGCGTTTTTTTTTTTTATCCAACCTGAGCTACTGTTTGTGCACCAATCTTTGGCATGCTTTCCTTTCGTTTCAATATGGATGGTATCCGATGAAGAAAATTACATTATAAAATTAGTAAATAGATCCAAATCTACAAAGACTACCCATTTTAATATCAGTGTCAGGTAAGAGTAAGATACTTGTCTAAACGTATCTGCTTATTTATGCAAGTATATTATAAACAGCTATTGCTATAAGCTCGTGAAGATTACTTAAATAGGTTTTTTTTTTCAAATAATGAATTAAAATTATATCAACAAATAATAAATGAAAAGACATGTACATCATACGTGATGCACACAAGAACAGCAGATGACCTTCTGTAACGACCATATGTAGAACACACACACTCCCACCTCTGTAATAAACACGGAGATGTAGTCCAGTTCGAATCAGTACATGAAATTACAGACAACTCAGACGTTGTTTAGAAAAATAGTCCCGTCTGAATAGGGCTTAAGAAAGTGACTTTTGGCAGTGTACTCTTTCTAAGAATTAGGAAGTAGTTACATTTTTTCAATCTCTGAATTTTTACTGAATTTAAATTCGTAAACATGATACAGAATTTGAATTTAACGAAATAACAATAAAATAAACAGATTATATATAACTGCAATAAATGTTATTTTACTAGAAAAAGAATACATATTGAAAGATGGCTTGACAAAGGCTTGTCCGAAAGTTTATAGAAGTATCAAAAGTTTGACTCTTTTATTCATGTTCACATTTATATTCACCTCATGCTTGTCAAAGTTAAAGTTTTCAAAGTCTTTTCAGCAGGGTTATTACTAATGCCTAAGATCCGTTTTGAGTGTGTGATGGAGAGCGGAGGAAAGTTTTAGTTTGAAATAAGTATTGAAAGTGTACTATATATATATATATATATATATATATATATATATATATATATATATATATATATATATATATATATATATATATATATATATATATATATATATGTATAAGGACAACTAGATCTCTCTGAAATTGTCATTTCTCACCATATGCCTACTAAGGCTACACTACCTAAACTCTATAACTTCCCAAATGCCCAAAACAGACCATTACACAAGACCATTTACATTTATGCATTTGGCAGACACTTATCCAAAGTGACATATATTGCAAAAGCTATGCATTTGTTTCAGTTCATGTATTCTGTTCATGTATGGATTTTGTGATTTAATGCATGACTCCCTGGTCATTAAGGGCAAAGGATCACTGAAACAAGCATTTTCTGTAAAGCTGTTTGAAATGATCTGTATTGTGTAAAGTGCATCACAAATAAACATGAATTCCATGGGTATCAAACCTATGCTGCGTCCCAATTCGCCTACTTATACTATGACCTAAAAGTCTGTACTCTTCTTGTTAAGAAAAAGTACATACTTTTGAGTGTGTAGCAGAAGAGTATGCAAGCTGTGGGACATACTATTTCGTCATCTTTAACGGACTCTGTTGCTTAGTTAAGTGCATCCCGTCACCGTTTAAACTGCCCTGTCAATCATCGTCACAGTTAAAATCCTCCACATTCAATTTAATTTCCTACCATATCGGAGAGAAATGTAGTAGCCCTTCGTGCCATTTGTGGGTCTTTATTGCAGAAACTCTCCTCATGTGTTTGCAGGTTAAATATAATGATGCATTTAAAAGTGAATGGCCAAACGTATCATTACAAAAGTAATGAAATATAATGTGGATAACATTGAATAAATATATTTTTGTCAGGTTAAATACTGATAATTGATCACTCAAGCCCCTTAATCTAAACCTCTCTACTTAACAGCCGGACTCGCACATCCGTCATGTTTGTAGTTTTTTTTGTAACACTTTTTATCCGCGTTTGTAGTTCTAATCGAATCCTCGTCCAACTCGCAATGGGTCGTGGGCAATATCAGCCGTTAGAGTGCGCGTCGATCCGCACTTCGAATTCTGACCAGAAATAGTAGACCATCTGGGTATCTTTGGAATACTCTTTTCTATTTGGGACATACTAATTCTATTTTCGAATACTATTTAGGACGGATAATATGCAAATTGGGATGCAGCACTAGTGTTGATAGCTACAGGAGGATTATGCAAAGTATTGTAGCTGCATTTTACATGATGCTGTGTTTTGTGGTAGAATGCACGTCATAATGCACATTTCATTCTTAGTATTGCCACAAGAGCCACCATAGTGGGAAACAGTGTAAACTTTCGGCTTCTTCTGCTTGTGTAGTCCATGTTTATGGATTAAACGGATCAGTGGGATGTTCCATATATACCCTCCTGCCCTCTTACCTCCTCTCAACACCAACAGATTCACCTCGCTCCCCACAGGAAGGTCTTTCAGTATATCCACCACCTGTGCGTGGCTCAGCGTTTGCACATTCTGCCTGTTAATCTCCTTTATCACGTCTCCTTTCAGCAGTCCTCTGCACCACTGCTCATCCAGGATCATTTTCACCTTCTGCCCCAGCGGACAGTCTGCAATGGCAAAGCCAAATCCTCCAGGTCCCTTCACGATTGGAACGCTCACCAGCTCTGGTTGCAGCATCCCCGTCTCGGGCCTATCGTTGGCACTGATGCTGCCTCCGGGAAGCGCAGCGACCACCGGCCGCCCGCTGGCGTCTGTGGTTACATAGTGAAGCTCTTGGGAGGAGCCGTGAAGGGCATCACCTTTGACCAGCAGCGGCTGGCCGTTGATGAGGGGTACGGCGGTTACGATCTCTCCTGTCGGAGGTGGAGGGGGAGGAGGTAGGTCCTCACTGTCCGCGTCCACGTCAGGGGGGAGCGAGTATCCGTGACAGAGGACCATGTCTACGTACTGGTTAATTGGGATGCACTGGAACATGTGGACCACGTCAGCATGCGTCTTGCCTAAGACAAGTTTGCCGTTGATTTCCACAATAACATCACCTTGGATTAGAAGACAGACAGCACGAGAATGAGTAAAGAAAGATCTGAAGAAAAGAATCATTACAAAGAGGATGAACAACTTTTCTAATCCATTTGTGCTTTTGAAAGATAATGGATCAAAGAAATAGTTCACGCAAAATTGAAAATTCTTTCATTATTTATTCACCCTTATGTTGTCCCAAACCTGGATCTTTGAAGAACATCTTTTTTTATATACACATCTGATAAACTATAAAAATGACAAAGACGCCAAGTGACTTGTATGGTATTTTAAAAAAACATTGGAATGGGACTAGTGAATGAATCATTCTTTTAAATTAGTTTATTTTCAATGAATCAGCTGATCCAGTCATGAATCAGATTTTTCTTTTGTTCACGAGAGAGGACCAGGCCTGGACTTCATGTTGTGTTTTGTTATTGTTTTATTATGTGTGTGTGCACGGCAGCCGTCCTTGAGGGGCTGCCTGCGTTACTTTCAGTTTGTGTTTATTGAGAGTTCATCTGAGTGGTTCAAGACCCTAGGACATTTGTTGCACTTGAACCACAAATGCACAAAAAAGTGACTGGATTCATGGAGTTTTGTGGTTGAAATGAAAAAAAGGAACAAATCCTTCCATCGCGGGTCAATTTGACCCTCATCGGAATGAATGGAATGCAAGGAATGCTTCAGTACACACAGAAAATATGATACTGAACATAGAAAAAATGCTTAAAATTCGAACTAAAAATGCTAAAACTACCAGAACAGCTCATTTTCTCCATATAGAGCTATAAGGCTATCTATGTGAGAATGTAAAGAGTGTGATTCATTTACTTTGTATTTATTATTTATTGATAAAATCTAGTAATTTAAAGTAAAAAAATTTCAAATAAAAAAGTTGCATTAAAATATAAAGGAAAAAATATGATCAAAATGAAATAAAATAAGCTTTCTGGACAAAGAAAAAATGAAGTATAATTGTAGGGCTTCGGGTCATTTTGACACGAGAGGGAAGGATTTGTTACAAAGTACAAGGGAAGGATGAGGGTTAAAACATATTTTAATTAAAATAAATATGAAAAAATGTAACAAACAAGAGAAATGTTGCATTAGCAGCTAACTTAAGTTTAAGTTGAAGCATTCAAATTGAGAATTAGAAATAAATAAAAACTAAACAGAAATAAAACTGACAAAAGCATATAACAAAATGACTACAAATGAAAATGAAAACTGAAAATATAAAACTAAAAGCCAATTCAAAATATTCATAAACACATGATAGTATATAAATAATACTAAAACAAGACTTATAGAAAAATGATCCTTCAAAAATTTCAAACTTATTGTCTCACAGAAGAAAAAATATAATATGGTTTTGGAGCAATATGAAAGTGAGTAAATAAAGCCATCATTGTAGCACTTTATTGTTAACATACTTCTCCTATCCCAGTTTAACAATCATAATCAAGCCATTCATATGCTGACTTTCTAATAATGTGAATTGTGGATGTTTCCCTTAACACCTTGTACCAAACTAGGCATCACTCACCAGAGGCCATCTTGTTGTCCTGTGCGGCCGGGCCATCAGAGAGAACGTTCTTCACCTGCAGGAACTCATCAGGTCGGTCTCCACCAATGATGGTGAAGCCAAACCCCTGCTGGCTCTTCCTGAGAGCCGTGTGATACAGCTCCCCCTTCAGCTGGGTTGGGTCCCGCGTGAATCCGGGCGTACCCGCCACTCCACCTACAGAGACAAAAGAGAGGAAGACACAGAACATATGTGATCACTTCACATAAAATATGCACAAAGACAAAACTGTAAACAACTAGACATTGCTATAGTAGATGTGTGTGATATATACAAGCACAAACGGCACCACATGAAACTCTGCTGATTAACATGTTTTCAAAATGTATGACAGATCCATAAATAATGTGTGAAATGAATGCAACACAATAATGTTATCTTTTTTGAACAAAAAGAAAAGAGCTGACTAATTTAAGAAAAGGTTAGCCATTAAACTCAGAAGGTCAAATGACATTTTTTTATTTTATATGAGGTTTGACCTTTTGCTGTAACTAAAATGTGGGACATGTCTAAATACTGTAGTTCATAAGTAGGTTTTGAAAATGGCGCTAAAAAAAACTCTAATACAAATGGTTTTATGGTGTTTGAGGAATGCAATCATGTGAAAGGCTTCTGGGAGGAAAATAAACCAAATCATTTTGATGACAGACTAAGGCATTTCAGAATGATCAAACAAACATTTGGGATGCTGTGCAATGAAATATGCCTGCTGGTTAGTCCAGTTATCCAATCACATCCACTGTTGAGGCAAAGTCATGTGTGTTTTTTGTTGCATATCGAGGGATTTAGTCTATGGATTGTGTTTCCATAGTATTTTATAATGTAAAAAAATGTATATGCCTCACTTAAATGTGCATTTTTAGCACTTATGCACATCTTGGTGTTTCCATCTAGCAGTTTCTTATGCAATATCACAAAATGTGCATACAAATAGATGAATTCCTCCAAAAATTGAGGAAATGGTTGAGATGATTAAATTGTCTTTCCATGGTGCTGCTTCGTGTGCATCAATTTTTAGGTACCCTTACACAATTTTGCAAAAAGTATGACATTTCTAGATCAGACAGACAGACACATTGATAGACAGACAGACAGATAGATAGATAGATAGACAGACAGATAGATAGATAGATAGATAGATAGATAGATAGATAGATAGACAGACAGATAGATAGATAGATAGATAGATAGATAGATAGATAGATAGATAGATAGATAGATAGATAGAGTCAGTCAGTCAGACAGACAGACAGACAGACAGACAGACAGACAGATAGATAGATAGATAGATAGATAGATAGATAGATAGATAGATAGATAGATAGATAGATAGATAGATAGATAGATAGATAGATAGATAGATAGATAGATAGATAGATAGATAGATAGATAGAGTCAGTCAGTCAGTCAGACAGACAGACAGACATACAGATAGATAGATAGATAGATAGATAGATAGATAGAGTCAGACAGACAGACAGATAGATAGATAGATAGATAGATAGATAGAGTCAGTCAGACAGACAGACAGACAGATAGATAGATAGATAGATAGATAGATAGAGTCAGACAGACAGACAGATAGATAGATAGATAGATAGATAGATAGATAGATAGATAGATAGATAGATAGATAGATAGATAGATAGATAGAGTCAGACAGACAGACAGATAGATAGATAGAGTCAGTCAGACAGACAGACAGACAGACAGACAGATAGATAGATAGATAGAGTCAGTCAGACAGACAGACAGACAGACAGATAGATAGATAGATAGATAGATAGATAGATAGATAGATAGATAGATAGATAGATAGATAGATAGATAGATAGATAGATAGATAGATAGATAGATAGATAGATAGATAGATAGAGTTAGACAGACAGACAGACAGACAGACATACAGATAGATAGATAGATAGATAGATAGATAGATAGATAGATAGATAGATAGATAGATAGATAGATAGATAGAGTCAGACAGACAGATAGATAGAGTCAGACAGACAGACAGACAGACGGATAGACAGATAGATAGATAGATAGATAGATAGATAGATAGATAGATAGATAGATAGATAGATAGATAGATAGATAGATAGATAGATAGATAGATAGATAGATAGATAGATAGAGTTAGACAGACAGACAGACAGACAGACAGATAGATAGATAGAGTTAGACAGACAGACAGACAGACAGACAGATAGATAGATAGATAGATAGATAGATAGATAGATAGAGTTAGACAGACAGACAGACAGACAGACAGACAGACAGACAGATAGATAGATAGATAGATAGATAGATAGATAGATAGATAGATAGAGTCAGACAGACAGACAGATAGATAGAGTCAGACAGACAGACAGACAGACAGACAGATAGATAGATAGATAGATAGATAGATAGATAGATAGATAGATAGATAGATAGATAGATAGATAGATAGATAGATAGATAGATAGATAGATAGAGTTAAGGCCCGGGTATACTTCGGCCGTCCGCGTTCGTGCACCGCCCGCATGACGTAATTTTCGCCGGCCGCACACCCCGTCCGCGCGCAGCCCAAATTTCGAGACCGCGTGGATGGTCCGCGTGCAACAGCGCATGCGCCAGCAGTACAGAAGAGTCCACTAGGTGGCAATACGCACAGTATTGAGCACAGTGTTCAGCCGTCGAAGAAGAGTGTGCAAAGACCGGTTTAAAAACAACACGCTTTAAAAAAGAGAGAAAAACACGACAATGGACGGCGAACTCGACGAGCGTTTGAGCGAAGAGATTAGAAAGTACCCACATTTGTACAATTCATGTTTGAAGGTGTACAAAGACGTGTTTAGGGCGGCAAATTCATGGAGGGAGATAAGCAAAAATATTGGAAAGGATGAATGCCCAGCGAATGTCCCGTTGATAACAGGACTCAGTGCTGCCCCCCAATGTCTGGTAGAGCATAGGGAAAAAAATGTACTGCGCATGCGTCGAACGCGATCATCCGCGCGCATCCGTTGTGTAGTATACTTTGAAAGACGCGCGGACAGGGCTGCGCGCGTGACGCGTCCGGGCGCGGTAAGTGAAGTATACCCGGGCCTTTAGACAGACAGACAGACAGACAGACAGACAGACAGACAGACAGACAGACAGATAGATAGATAGATAGATAGATAGATAGATAGATAGATAGATAGATAGATAGATAGATAGATAGATAGATAGATAGATAGATAGATAGATAGATAGATAGATAGATAGATAGATAGATAGATAGATAGATAGATAGATAGATAGATAGATAGATAGATAGATAGATAGATAGATAGTCCATGTCCATAGACATCCCATGAAACCATAATGTATTTGTGCAGGAATGTCCTATGTATAACTGACATGTAATTAAAACAGCAAATCATTCCAAACATCTGGCATGGTAAACATAACCATTAACAACTCTCTCTTTGACAGCGTAGACAAGAACATTTATCATTAGCGCTCAACCTCACATACTCGTCTAATACAGACATCCTTTGTATTCCCAGAAGGACAGAGGGAGTGATAACACTTACATCCTCAATATTGGACCTTTCTCTCAAAAACTCTCATCACTAGGGTGTGGAGATTTCCAGCTAATGTTCCACTGCTGTAAGTGAAAGTTATAGGGGGAACTGTTTGTGTTTTACTCCCATGACTGCACTGACTCACATTTTTGTACTTCCTTTCAGGAAAGATGGAAACTGTACTCTCACAGAAAGTTTGTCGCCAATCACCAGTCAAGTTTTTGAAGACTGTGAGCATCACGCTGTTTTAATGAGCTATTATATCTCTGGACAACAAAAGAAGAATCACACTGAGCTAAAAGAAGCTTGGGTTGAGTGCGTGTGTGTGGATTTGAGTCTGTGCGAGTGTGACATGAGAGAGAATGTGCATGTGCGCTTTGATTGCATGTGCTGTAATGACAGCTGAGAATCTCTATTATAGGGAGGAAGGCTTCTCAAAACATTGATTTTGTCATTTTGACAGGACAGAGTAGAGAAAAGAGGGGAAATGATGATATTGAATGGTGAATGGGTCTTGAAAATTGTGCCAGCAATCCTCAAAGTCATAGAAATCTTGTGTGCGTCTGAAACAGTTTAATGTCATAGGATGTACACTAGGGGTGTGGGGAAGTGCTGTTGAAAGAGATGAAGTAACTTTAGTTGTCGATTAGTGCCACCTATTGTAAATGCAACCAATTGTTGCTGATTTGTTCCACTTGTTAGTTTTGCCTTTATTGTATATTCATAGAATATGAAAATATATTATAAAAAAAGAAAATATAATAAAATAATTAATGTTATTATATTTATATATTTATGTTTTTGACATTCTAAATATGAATATATCAATTTAACGTGTTATATTTATTTTATTTATACTAATATTTTCTATTATTGAAAGAAGTCTTTTATGCTTACCAAGGCTAAATTTATTTGTTAAAAATTACAGTAAAAATGTCAATACTGTCAAATATTATTACAATTTAAAATAACTGTTTTCTATTTTAATATATTATAAAGTGTAATTTATTCCTGTGAGGCAAAGCTGCATTTTGAACATCACTACTCCAGTCTTCAGTGTCACATGATCCTTCAGAAATCATTCTAATATGCTGCTCAAGAAACATTTCTTTTTTGTGCTGCTTAATATTTTTGTGAAAACCGTACATTTTTAAAGATTCTTTGATGAATAGAAAGTTCAAAAGAACAACATTTATTTGAAAAAGAAATATTTTTGTGATCAATTTAATGTATCCTTGCTGAATAAATGTACACATTTTTTAATAAACTTGTAATCTATTAAATATTATATATATAGAAACGGTAAAAATTTAGAAACGTCATAAGCACGCAATGTCCAAAGTTTTTAAATGGTAAGAAAATAACTATAATATGTTTGGATACAAGCAAGCTTGATTGTGAGGGGCAACTGAGTTCCTTCATCCACTAAAATCATGTTGGTAAGCGAACACACATGGTTTAAACTTTCACACATGCCACGATGACAAAACTTAGTGTATTTACTAGTTGCCATATCAACATTATTTAGAGAAAAAATTAAAATTAAAAAATCTTTGGAAGATATCACTGAACATTTATTTAACCACAGCAAAAGTAAATTTCTTACTTAAGTTTATTTGTCATCTCTGGGTTTTTTTTTGTGGTTATTAAAAATAAGACAAATCTGATATTATTTTGATCTTATATCCAGGGGCGTAAATTTCATCTAAAAGTTGGGGGGGACAATAAACATGAAATTTCTCAAGAGCAATTTTTGAAGGGGACACAAATAATACAGCCAAAATCGTACTTGTAAGGATATGTGTACCACAAAAAAAAAAAAAAACATGTCGTACTTATTTGGTGTTTTGGTGAACTGAAAAATTATCTAATGTCCGTTTTTCTTTTCTCTGTCATTTTATCTGACCAACAACACAAAGCGATAGTAGTTTAAACACGATTAAGGTTCACCACGCAGTCATATTATAATTATTAAATGATCTTGCGTCCTCCACATAGTATTTTATACTATGATATTCAGATATTTAGATATTCAACTGCAGAAGCCTCTGATCTGCCACTTATTATCATATTGAGCAAAACCCTACACAGATCTGACTGAACTTTCGGTTTAGAATTAGCCAATTTTTAGAATTTGGGGGCGGGTTGCTTGAATTTTGGGTTCATTAGCCTATTATTCGTAATGAAAAACAACAACAAAACAGTACAATGACACACTCCCTTAAATAGGCGCTTTTACGCTTTGAAACCAAATCTTCGATAATCTTGTCTGTCAGGGGTTTGCTCGTTCGGCTCCATTGAGCAGACACGTTTAGTTTTTAATTGTTTTGTCAGTTCTCTAACTGAACTAAATGATTTTATTACTATACAGCGGAGCGGGGCGGTGCGGCGGTGGGCAAGTGATGTTAACAGTGTTTTGAGAAAGAAAAGAATCACTTCATCTGACGTTTAAAGTGAATAAAATAGCCTTGACAGCTACTTACTGGTGTTTCACAACTGCAGTCTGAAGAGCCTTGTTCTCTCCCCAAACTTGTGTGGTAGTTTTTCTACGTTCTATGGGTAACGTTAGTTGAGGTGCACGGTGGATCAAACCACTGTGAGGCAAGGGGGGAGGGGGGACTCAAAATGTTTCTAAACTTAAAACGCATTTTTTGTCCCGTTTGCGTTTATATTGTTTTACTACTTACACATTTATTTTAAGTATATATTGTTATATTATTTACAATACTCAGCATGGTTTTTAGGGGGGGACAGCCCTCAGATTGGGGGGGTCCTGTCCCCCCTGTCCCTCCCGCGATTTACGCCCCTGCTTATATCTGTTATTTAACAGTTGAGATCGTTCTTTAATGCTGATCTAACAGCAGAAGACACGAGCCGGGGTTAAATCCCAGTTGTGCAGGCGGGGCATGTTGTCACACTGCGTTACAATGAGCCCCTATTAGAACTACTATTATATTCTATACTTTTATTAATTCTATTGAGAAACCATGAGAAAGAGGTGAATAAGACTGAGAGACAATGTTCAAACATTATTATGTTTTTAACTCTGCTGTATAGCTGTGTTTAGTGACGTGTTTTAACTCAAAAATGTGTATATTTTAAATGAATAAAAATAGCTCTTGCTGAAATCTTGACGGATTTACAAATGGTTTGGTTTCTTACAAACGTTATTAACGTGGCTATTATTCTGGATGCTTGAACAAATTATGAATAATTATTCATATGTATGAAGTGTCATAACTATATCTCTGATGTTTATAACAAACCAAACAGTTTGAAAATCGGTAAAAAATGTAGCAAGTTATGGTTATTTAAAAAGTACATGCACCATGCACCGCGAGCTGACTATGACAAGATGGCCGCCAGGTGCGGACGTTGACCTCCATTGGCCAGCAGCGCAGACGAGACATCTAGCCTTTATTATGTATATCTATGCACAGCACTGCCACTGATCACGTGACAAGAAGACTTTGAGTGTGTGTTACGAGTGTGTGTTTCATGTCATGTTAGTGAAGCGCTCGCATTGAGCATGTGTTATGAGTGTGTGTTAAATTTTAGTGAACTGGACCGTGGCGGAGGATTCGTTGTGCAGCAGAAGCGTCAGACTTCTATTTTAAAATGTGCGATCAGCTCCACCGCTCCCTATTCAGTACACACGATCGCGAAATTGAAAATGAAAAATAAACGGTTGAAAAATTCAAACACGATTTCAATACGTTACCGCTGTTTGAAAGCGGCTCCCTGAGGCATGCAAATATCTTCCAATATGAAAGCTATCTAGTTGTAACCATCTCTTAGCTCTGTATCATGCTTGGTGAAAAAATTGGTCTCTATTTGCACTTTCAATATTGAGTACTTTGATTATGGTATTATGTTTTTTTGCACCAGGCCATCGGGAGCACCGGGAGAATTCTCGGTGGCCTGGCCTAATTTGGCCTACTGCCAGCCAGCGTTTTTTTTTTATATATATAACTTTACTAAAGTGATTATTTTCGAATTCGGCATTCAATAAAATGATTATTAATAATAAAAATAAATCAGGAATCTGTTAGTCTTGACTTGACTGGCAAGGCTACGATTCGACTTTACGCCTCAGCCAAACGCGAGCATCATCTGATGATGGATAGAAAGCGTCCAGGTCGAGCAGAGAGGGAAACGGCAAAGAAAAAGAAAGCTCTCCAAGAAGCAGCAGTGAAACATTGCAAAATTACTGACCTGTTCAGGGCTTCAAGTGCAGGTCAGTTTCATCTGTAAATACTAGGGGTGTAACGGTACACGTATTCGTATTGAACCGTTTCGGTGCAGGGCTTTCGGTACGGTGCACGCGTGTACCGAACGGTTATGAATGTAATCTTTAACAGTTAACAGTCGGCTTGTTGTAAGCGCGGAACACACTTCAATCCGAGTTCCCACACGAACATATTAAGTATTCAGTCCATTTTATCACGAAATTCAAACGATAAATGCCGTTTTAACGCTCTTTAATGTGACGTGACTGATAGACGAGTATTAGTTCAACTTAAAGCAGGCAGCACGCGGCGCGCGAGTCAATGCAAACATCTCTTCCTAAAGAATAAACATAAATGAATACATCTTAAAGTATGTTGAGGATACATTACAACTTACTGAAATGTATCATATGTCGTGTAATCGCTCCATCTGTGTTTCAACCACGGAAAGACAATAAAACTGCTTGTAAACAATGTCATGCAGAATCACGTTTACTCAGAAGTCATTCAGTGTCCACAGCTGTAGCTCACTAGAGAGATCAACTCTTTCACTGAATACATGCACTATATTAGCCGTTATATTCATTATATTAGCCTATATATATTCATTACATACTACTTAGCCTGTTAGTGATGTCTTGTTTATTTAATGTATGTTTAAATAAACCTGTCATGAAAATTACAGCCACTAAATGATTATATTTCAACAACGAATAAAAATAATTAGATTTAGAAGTTAATGCAAAAACTGCTTTATGTGAATCTTATGAGTGTTGATTATTATATCTAAAAATAAATAGCAACTGAATTTAGGCTAATAGTTTGGGCTCTGTTGTTAATCTTTAATAGTTATATGTAAGTAAGGGCTCCCTATATAGTTTACAGCATTATCTTTAAGAAACTTTTAGTTATAATTTAATTCATTTAAGGACAGACACAATTTTTTTTCATTAAACCACTGTTGAATAAAAATTTATAAAAAGCAATTTTGTAAAACTGCTGTACCGAATCCATACCGAACGGGACTTCAAAACCGAGGTACGTACCGAACCGTCAGTTTTGTGTACCGTTATACCCCTAGTAAATACTGTACTTTTTTTTCTTTGTTAAATTAGTTTTGAACTGCTAGCGAATGTTAGCGGTAGTTGAATGTTACTTACTATCACTTAAAATACAGGTAGGCCTATGCTAAAGGAGATTAATATTATTTAGTGTAAAGTTACATTAGTAATTTAGCAGACACATATTCACAATTATATGGTAGGTACTGGGAGCAGGGAGACAGAAGTTATAGTGCAGACATCAAGGCAAGGCAAGGCAAGTTTATTTGTATAGCACATTTCATACACAGTGGCAATTCAAAGTGCTTTACACAGAAATTAAGTTAAAATATTCA
This sequence comes from Romanogobio albipinnatus, assembly GCA_023566225.1. NCBI lineage: Eukaryota > Metazoa > Chordata > Actinopteri > Cypriniformes > Gobionidae > Romanogobio > Romanogobio albipinnatus. Next base: position 9,040,514 of record CM042250.1, on the reverse strand, counting down.
TAAGTGAATAAAATAAAAATATATATAGTATAACAGTTATAATAGGAATTAAAATAAAAATAAAAATAAAGAAAACATATATAAATAAAAAGTATAATTAACACTAAAAATAAAAACCTGGTTAAATTGAAACATAATTAAAGTGCAAGCAGTTCGGACAGAGCACAGAGCTCATTCAGTAAAAGCATAAGATAAGGTGCAATCAGTCGGACGTACAGTGGCACAGCTCATTCAGTAAATGCACAGCTGAACAGATGTGTTTTGAGTCTGGATTTGAAAGTGGCTACTGGTGAAGCACATCTGATCTGTTCAGGAAGCTGGTTCCAGCTACGGCTGGCATAAAAGCTAAAAGCAGACTCTCCTTGCTTTGAGTTACCGAATACATTTTTGACATTTAGACTATTTAGAAAATGATGGGTGTGTCTCAATCAGCTCCCTAGTTCAGTAGTCAGGACACTGGTCAGGGAATCAGTCCGTGGGCTGACTACTGAACTAGGGAGCTGATTGAGACGCACCCTATGTCTGCCCATTTTTGAGGTTTAAAACTTTTCCCCCCTTTTTTAATCAAATGAAGGTGGAGATGATCAACCTATCACTCGCTGTGGTGCAGTGATCACACATCAGATTCAGCCAGGCAATGAGTAGAAGCAAAATAAGAAACTTTTTTCTTTTTTTACATATTGTATGCAATATAGTGTTGCTAAATTTTGGATATTTAATTACTAAAATACTAAATATTACTAAAAAATTAAAAATGACTAAAATGGATGTAGATTCTGGGCAAACAAATTATAAGGTGGTTGATTTTCAGTTCTGATTGTAACATGAGGCCAGAAGAAGTGACAGGTGAAGAGACCGGTACGAGAAAAATACACACACGTTATACATGCATACATATATTATGCATTATTATTATTATATTAATGTTTTAGTTTAAATTTCCAATAACACTAGTACTCCTCTTTACTTAAGTGTATGAGGCTGATGATCCTGGTGGAAGGGAGAGACAGAGAGATATTAGGGAAAATTAAGAAAAGGAAATGGGAAGTGAGGGTACCGTTCAAGATAAAGCCTTTAATAATTTAGGGAAAAAATAGGGTTGTCTGTGTTTCTAAATTCTAAATTTGGCCTGGATGGGTGTAGGATTTCCCGGTCTGAAATTGTGTCCCAGTCCGGCCCTGGTTTGCACTTAATATCTATGATCAGTTTGTGGGAAGGAGTTCAGTTAGGAGGTCAAAAGAAGCTCATGTACAGCAAGGTCTGAAGAGACGGTCATACAGGAGAGAAGCCAGTCAGTTGACCTTTAAAGTGCGTGTTGTCTTTTACTGCATATGATAATTCATACTCAGAAAGTAGAAACTGAAATTACAAGCTGATGAGTTAAAACATTTCAAATGCCCCTGCAAACTATTTTCCTAGTCATGCATTTCATCATTGAGGATTTCTTAAAAATGTTATGTAAAAATCTTGTCTCGTTCTCCTGAGATAAGTGTCTCGTCACACCCCTATCTGAACCCCAAGTGGATTTACACAAACTGAGAAAGTCAAAAAGCGTTGTGCCCCGCTCTCCCCTACATTTCTGAGAAAGCTCCAGCATCATGTTTTCTGTAGATGGCACTTGATTTGCCATTTTGTTAACAAATGCAATAAAACTTGTCTCACCTCTGCCACGGTAACTGAGCGTTTCAGTAAAGCAAAAGAAAATGTGCTTTCCCCCCTTGTCCTTCCTTCAACCCCTAAAGACTGAATAGAGGGTCTATTTTATGCTGGGCTCCGTCCAATCAAAGCCCTCAGACTAATGTGTCATCCTTTTATCCGCTGTTCCTGTCATCTCTGCTTCGACAACTACAGTTCACATCAGTAGATATGGATTTACTGGCCCAAATGGACAGTATTAACTGTTTCCAGAACTTCAGAATGAATGTGAAGATGTAAAGACATGTTTTAGAGAGGCCCTGATCAAAGAGAGGCAATGTGTGATGGATGCTAATGTTCTCTTTTATGTTAATGCAGCCTGTGATGTGCTCCACAGCAATCTCTATAACATTTATACCCTCATCCATTCACCCTAAAACAGCACTCTTTTTCACTCTCTCTCATATACGCACATGCTCAAACACATCTATAATGCATCCAGTGTAATGGAAGAATCTTTAATTCATCATATTGAGGATGTCAGATGACTCACTGTTCTTTAATCTCATCTTTCTGTCCTCTTCCCCTCACACACACAATCATTCACACAGCGAGGAGCCCGTGTGTTTGTCTCCGGGCTGAAATTCAAACATGCTGAGTGTCTTTGCTGTTTCCTTTGGACTCATAAACTCAGTTAAAATTCACAGATAGGGAGGTGTGCGTTTGTACCTGGAGGAGGTGCTGCCCTCTGTTGGGTCTGGGTTGCAACTGCAGTGTCCAAACCGAGTTTCCTCTTGGCCTCTAGAACCGGATTTTCAAACTGGGTTCTCTGGTTTACATGACTGAGGAAGACAAGAGAAACTTTGTAAGTATATCGCTAGCATATACTCTAATAAGCATAAAAAACAAACAGAATCACATCATAACACTTACTCGACGTAGTACGTGCCGTACTGCGGGTCATCAATCTCCTCCCATCCATATGGAAGTTCTGGTGATGAAGGAATGAGAGCATTGTGTTTAAATGCAAATCCACACAAACGCACGCAACATTTTAAAGGGGTCATATCATGAAGAATCACATTTCCTTGATCTTTTCAATGTAACAATACTCTGACCTTTCAGAGGAATCATAACAACGCTACAGTGCTTACATAAAGAAATCTCAGTAGCCTGGTTGATCTAAGGCGAAGACAGAGGGTGTGAAATGGTCATAAACTAAACAGTTTTTGTCACAATTATTGCTAACATTATATGGATTAATCATAATAATTAAGTAAATAAAAATGAATAAATAAATGACGATTTGCAACATACAGAGAGCAAAGTATTGAAATTATAATTAAATTAGTAAATTGCTATTTTTTATGTTTACAATATTTCCGCAGCATTTCATTACCATGACATTTAATGCAATATTTCACTATTTTATTACATAACTTTTTCTACATTTTTTTTTAAACTTTTAATTTAATTCTGCATTAAATATATAATATGTATTCTTAATATAGTAATTTAATAATAGAGAATATTTGTAGGGTATTTAAGATCTACTTGATATTTTTTGTAAAAAAACTAAAATAAAATAAAATATTTTATAATGCCACCCTAAACAAGCAAAACAATCTATAGTGCTTAATAATGTGTCATAAGAGTTCAATAAATTAGATTTAGTGAACAACAATAAAAAATAAAAATAAAATAAAAAATAAATAAAATTAAATTAAATAATCAAATAAATAAAATAATAAAATAAAATAAAATAAATAAAAATACTCAAAAAAATATACCTCTGACACTTTGGTTTTCTTATAGTTGCTTGGCATAAATATATAAATGAAGAAATAAATAGATATAAATATATATATAGTATGTATGTGTGTGTGTGTGTGTATATATATATATATATATATATATATATATATATATATATATATATAGTATGGAATATAGTATGTGAGAGTTCAAAAGATTGCATGTTTTTAAATGGATGAATGGAAATAGTTAAATAAACTGAAGTTAATAAAGGCACTGTGTGTGTGCGTGCGTGTGTTGTGTATGTTTTGTGTGTGTATGCGTGTGTGTGGATCCCCTCTGCTGTACGTACATTATGCCCAAATGAACTAACGAGGAGGGGAAAAAGGCTGTTCACGCTACAGAGAGCTTCACACACACACACACACACACTAAGAAAACTATTGTGCACCAGTGAGCATATAGCACAGGACTATAAAACTCGCTTAAAAGAGCGGCTACATTTTGTTAGACATCATGTGTGCTTATGTGTGTATGTAAAAAGGCAAGAGGAAGTGAATACATTCAGATGAGGTTATGCAATCATGCCCTTCTGCCTATGTGTGCCGGCGTGTGAATGTGAAAGTGTGTACACATCTGATTGAAAGCAATTGAATTTCTATTTGCATATGCATGCACTGTATCTGTCATACAGGAATTTGTTTACAGCTTCATGTATAAATGTGTAAATGCGATGATTCACCTCCATCCTCACACTTTTCAGGGGGCTTGGCTTTTTTGACCAGACGAGGGTCCAGCCACGTAGTTGACTTTGTGTTGTGGCTATGAAACAAAAAAGAAAATGTAATTATTAGATAAAAGACCTGTATAAAAAGCACACCACATCTTTTCCAGCAGCACCTGAACAATCTTTATTCTATTCGTTTTTTTAACATCTATTAAAAAAGAAAACCTGTGTGTACTGTGCTAGACTAACTGAGACTTGCTACAGCACTTCATGTTGTCACCCTTTGTTGGTCTGATTGCTTCTATTGCTCTCCTCATTTGTAAGTCGCTTTGGATAAAAGCGTCTGCTAAATGATTCAATGTAAATGTAATGTATTTAGTCCAGAATTTCACAAGAGTCAAACTAAAATTGCAAACTACCCCAACTCACTATAATTTTGCTAGACTGTTGTTTTGTTCTTATTTCATTAAAATAAATTAGGCTGCTACTTTCAGCTAATGAACCTTAATGAACTGACTAATAGCTAGCAGTTGGACCGAATGTTCACTGACGCAAATGAGTTACGTTATTGAAGTGAAACAGCAGAAATAATTTATTTTAAAATGTATGCTGCCATAATTAGTTAATTTGTTGTTATGAACAGATTAATTAGTGCGTTTTATCAATTGTTTTATTATTTAGGTTTATTTTTTCCATTGCATTAACTTTTTAAAGGAACACTCCACTTTTTTTGAAAATAGGCTCATTTTCCAACTCCGCTAGAGTTAAACAGTTGAGTTTTACCGTTTTCGAATGCATTCAGCCGATCTCCGGGTCTGGCGGTAGAACTTTTAGCATAGATTAGCATAGATCATTGAATCTCATTAGACTGTTAGCATCTCGCTCAAAAATGGTCAAAGAGTTTCGATATTTGTCCTATTTAAAACTTGACTCTTCTGTAGTTACATCGTGTACTAAGACCGTCGGAAAATGAAAAGTTGTGATTTTCTAGACCGATATGGCTAGGAACTATACTCTCATTCCTGCATAATAATCAAGGAGCTTTGCTGCCATATCATGGGTGCAGCGGCGCAATGATATTACACAGCGCCTGAAAATAGGCTAACTTCCATCAACATAACCAATGTGACAACCTGCTTGCACAGGAAGTTTGCTGGGGACTAGGCTAACTTCCTCCAACCTGTCTCCAGCGTGTTGACTCCGATTGTTCGAATATTACAATTAAATAATACTTAAATCGATATGTCATCCGCAATAAACCCGTCTCCAGCGTGTTGCCCCCGATCATTCGAATATTGCACTTTAATAATTATTTTATCAACATCATCCTCAATAAACCCGTCTCCAGCATGTTGCCTCCGGTCCTTCGAATATTCCGATCTATTATGACCTCTGACCTGTAAAGCTGCCAGAATAATAATACGCTGTTTGTTAATTGGCCAGAGGAGAACTGGCACCCCGACTGAGCCTGGTTTCTCCCAAGGTTTATTTTTCTCCATTAGGTCACCTGATGGGGTTTTGGTTTCCTTGCCACTGTTGCCTCTGGCTTGGCGTGCTCATTTGGGGACACTAAATTTTTCAACTAAACATCGAAAGTTTAACACTGTAAAGCTGCTTTGAAACAATCTACATTGTTAAAAGCGCTATATAAATAAAGTTGACTTGACTTGACTATTTTCAGGCGCTGTGTAATATCATTGCGCCGCTGCACCCATTGTACGGCAGCAAAGCTCCTTGATTATTATGCAGGAATGAGAGTATAGTTCCTAGCCATATCGGCCTAGAAAATTGCAACTTTTCATTTTCCATTGGTCTTAGTACACGATGTAACTACAGAAGAGTCATGTTCTAAATAGGAAAAATATTGCAAGTCTTTGGTCATTTTTGAGTGAGATGCTAACGGTCTAATCAGATTCAATGATCTATGCTAAGCTATGCTAAAAGTGCTATCGCCAGACTGAATGGATTTGAAAATGCTAAAACTCAACTGTTTAACTCTAGGGGAGTTGGAAAATGAGCCTATTTTCAAAAATAGTGCCGTGTTCCTTTAATGTTTGAGAACTGCCGATTTGGACTAATGTGATACGCCAAAGAAAGTCACATTGCAAAGTCTTGGCAGGTTAAGGAGGGTGAGATTTTCAATGATCCGTAGTTAGAGTCTTATAAACTGAACTGGAAAATGTTTGGAATCACTAAAATATTTATGATTGCAACCCCAAACGCACACACAGGAACAGAACTTTGACTCTGTTCTTTAAAGAGCATCTAGGCCACACTGGAAGCTATATTTATTCTGCTTTGACAGCTCTGCTCTTGACTTTTAAAAGCAACACTACTTTGAGAAAAAGTGAGAAAAACATCAGATATCTGCAAGACGGGGAGAGAAAGTGATAAAGCATGCCGTTTGTGAAAATCGAAATTGGAATACTATGTTGATAGAGTTTGAGATTTGACCTGAATAGAATCTGACATCAGCGCTATGGAGGTGGAAAATGTGCTGCCTGCTAACAAATATTGCTGCTTAAAAAAAAGGGAATATTTGCCAGCAAATTTAAAACCAGTAAATAAAACCTTTGTATAAATATACAATTTACATACAATGTCTTTGCATACTACTACTGCATCAAAATATTACTTTAAGAGCCTCCGGCAATAAAAAATGAAAACACTCTGCAGCAATACTACAGTGGCATTATAAATGCAAAACAAAACACAAAAACAAACAGAAGAATATCCTGCGGTATTGTGCATAGTGCATCAAATCCCATATGACATTCAGTGGTATGAATACAATCATAAACACAGAAAACAATATCCTGTGATAAACAGTGTGTCAAATCAGACGGCATTAAGCAATGTGACAACAATAAAATAATCATCAACACTTCAAAGTATACATTCAGTTCAAGGGTAGACAGACATTTGGTTTAAAGTATCCAAAAGGAAGTCTCTAATGGACATTATTAATAATATAAATATATTTTTATTTCTATAAGTCAAAATTATTGCTGAAAATGTTGTAAATGAACGTGACGCGACAACTTTTGATGTGAAATTCACTTTTCTCTGCTAATACTGTACATTCATATTCTCAGTGCTATAAACAGGCCTTATTATTTATGAACACAATAAATCAGAAGGTGACCCACAATTTGTGAGTATAGCAACAGACCTCATACAGTTAATAAAGTCATAAAGGCTAAATCTCTCCTCTTATGACCACACACTCACTCAATGAAGTAGACCATGCCCGTCTCTGTGTAGGCCATTTCCCAGTTGTACGGCAGGGGCTCCAGGCTGTCGTCTCTGGGTAAAGAGCTCCAGGTGCGGAGCTCCAGTGTCCCACTGCCACCTGCACTGCCTCCACCACTGGACTGAGTGTAGCTGGGCACAGCTTTCCTCCACTCCTCTGTCCTCTCTTTAGAAGGAAAAAAGATTAAAAATATAATAATGCAAAACTAAGGCAGGTGAATCATTTGCATGTCAAAGTAGGGTGTTGCGCAAGCAAGATCTTATCCTGTTTCAGGTACATAGCAGAAAAAAATAAAGCCACTATTTAATTATCATTAAGACAAATTAATTATATATAAATATTTTTTTGAGTTTTAATTTTTGTATCATATTATTATGTATGTATATGCACCGATCAGGCATAACGTTATGTCTTAAGGCCTTTGCACACCGAGTCCGAAATTTTCGCATTCGTTTTTTCGTATTAATGATCCAAAAAATTTGTCACGCACAGAGACCTTGCACACTGAGAACACAGAGAACACACTGAGTCCGATGCGTATTAATGAATGCGTTATGAAAAAAAACTTAAAACAATACAAATGCCGTCTTCAAGTAGTGAGGATGATTTTTTGTCCTCTCTCTTCTTAAATAGAGAAAAAGAAAGAGGAAATAATGGTTCCATCATCCACTCCTGCGATCGTGTAGAGAGGAAGGAGAGTTCCGTGAATGAATTGATCCTAGGGATCCGTGCGCCCGCACACACACACACACACACACACACACACACACACACACACACACACACACGGTTTATAGGGACTTGGTGTGCTATAATTATAGCTGTGATATAATAATATTAGTAGTATTTTTGATACAATAATATTTATAGGCTATATATAATTGTAGGTATCTGAGCACTGGCGATTTATTCACCACCATTGCCAGCAGTTTAGGTTGGGCATCAGATTCAGCACTGTAGATGGGAAAAACGGATGCGGAACCTGTTCCGAATTTTTTTGTGACGGACGAAAGTTTCGGAGGCAGTGTGCAAGCGTGACTGACATAACGTGTGGTCGAATTTTTTTTTGGACGTGGGAAAATTTTGCATGCGAATATCGGACTCAGTGTGCAAAGGCCTTTAATATTGCTGCCAAAACAGCCCTGACCTGTCGAGGCTGGAACTCCACTAGACCCCCATTCCTGAACCATTTTTGCTTTGTGGCAGGGCGCATTATCTGCTGAAAGAGCCACAGCCACCAGGGAATACCGTTTCCATGAAAGGGTGTACATGGTCTGCAACAATGCTTAGGTAGGTGGTACGTGTCAAAGTAACATCCACATGGATGGCAGGACCCAAGGTTTCCCAGCAGAACATTGCCTAAAGCATCACACTGCCTCCGCGTGCTTGCCTTCTTCCCATAGTGCATCCTGGTGTCATGTGTTCCCCATGTAAGTGACGCACATGCACCCGGCCATCCACGTGATGTTAAAATAAAACGTGATTCATCAGACCAGGCCACCTTCTTCCATTTCTTGGCGGTCCAGTTCTGATGCTCACTGTTGGCAATGTCGGCAATGGACAGGGGTCAGCATGAACACCCTGACTGGTCAACAGCTATGCAGCCCCATACGCAACAAACTGTGATGCACATTTCTGACACCTTTCTTACAGCAGTCTGTGTTTGTATGTAAAAGTAGTAAGTATGCGTGTGCATGCATGATAACTAATTCACTGCCATTTTCCCTCTCTTTAAACACACTTGAAGTGGCAGAAGCCTTATAGCAAATATGACACTATTCTGCGGCAAGGACACTCCCCATTAAATTACTCTTTTAACATGAGCCAAAGGATTATTTACTTCAGCGAATATTCAACAACTATTCCCTCTTCACTGGCTTATGCCAGTGCTGGGGAGGGGGAGACCTCACCAGTCCCAGCAGTCAAACATGACTATACAAACACAACAGCTTTTAATTAAGAGCAGGAAAAATCAACTGTGTCAAGGAGGTTAAGATAAGGCAATCATATCAACAGAAAGATCAGACAAGGGTACTGTAGCGGTACCATGGTATTAGAGAATTCCTGTGACAATATTTAACTGTTTTGTCCACAAAAATTTGGCATTACCATAGTACAATTTGGCATGGACTCTACAATAGCCATGAAGGTATCCTGTCGTATCCCAAGACGTTAGCAGCAGATCCTTCAAGTCCTGTAGGTTGTGAGGTGCAGCTGCCGTGGATCGAAATTGTTGGTCCAGCACATCCCACAGATACTCAATTGGATTGAGATCTGGGCAATTTTGATGCCAGGGAAACACCTTGAACTCTTCATCATGTTCTTTAAACCATTCCTGAACAATGTGTGCAGTGTGCATTATCCTAATGAAAGAGGCTAATTCTACCAGGGAACACCACACCGTCATGAAGGGGTGTACCTGGTTTGCGACAATATTTAGGTAGATGACGTGTTAAATTTACATCCACATGAATGGCTGGACCCAGGGTTTCCCAGTAGAACATTGCACAGACATACACGGCCATCCACGTGATGTAAAAGTAAACAGTACTCATGGGACCAGTTGAACTTCCACTGCTCAAAGGTCCAGTTCCGACACTTGCATGCTCATGGTAGGTGCTTTAGATGGTGGACAGAGGTCATCATAGGCACTCTGATTAGTCTGAGGCTGATTGGTCTGTTGCACCGTGTGTTGTGACACATTCCTCTCATAACCATCATTGACATTTTGTGTGACTTGTGCCACAGTAGACCTTCTGTTGGCTCGGACCAGACGGGATAGCTTTCGTTGCTCTCATGTATCGATGAGCCTTGGGTGCCCAACACCCTGTCACCGGTTTGTGGTTTATCCCTCCTCGCACCACTGTTGGTAAATTCTCACCAACAGCCCACAACCCACAAGCCTTGTCATTTCAGAGATACTCTGACCCAGTTGCTTTGCCTAAATAATTTGGCCCTAGTCAAAGTTGCTCAGATCTTTATTCCTGCATACAACATGTTTATTACGAGAACTGATTGTTTGTAGTATATATATATATATATATATACATGGGCGTCGGAAGCAAAGAAAAATGTGGGTGGGTCCTCATAAAGTACAAATACCGTATACTGCTTTGCTTGCTAAATGTATAGTTTGGAAAGACAAAATTACGGAAATTGCCAAGTAATTGAGAATGGCAGTAGTGTAGGGGTAAGATGCACAGCATCTAGTTTTGACACAAATCGACCTCGGTTCGAGTCCGGCTTTCGCCGAACTCAATCTTCTCTCTTTTCCCATCACATATCAGTAAAAATCAATAAAAATGAAGAAAATATTAGAAAGGTGGAAATAAAGCGTCTAACATGTTTAATAATAAGTGTTTATTGATTAGGGGTAGGTAAACAGATATGTGCTGAATGTTAGAGATGATAAAAGTGAGTGGGTCCAATATCATTGATCGTAAAAAGTGGGTGGGTCTTGTCCCACCCACATACAATGGTTCCGACGCCCATGTATATATATATATATATACAGGTGCTGGTCATATGATTAAAATATCACCGAAATGTTGATTTATTTCACCAATTCCATTCAAAAAGTGAAACTTGTATATTATATTCATTCATTACACACAGACTGATATATTTCAAATGTTTGGTACTTTATGTTGGTGAAACTCAAGGCCTGAAAGTTTAAATCAGTTTATATGTCTTACATACAGCTTACACAGCTGATATGCTAACAGATATACACTCACCAAAGGATTATTAGGAACACCTGTTAAATTTCTCATTAATGCAATTATCTAATCAACCAATCACATGGCAGTTGCTTCAATGCATTTAGGGGTGTGGTCCTGGTCAAGACAATCTCCTGAACTCCAAACTGAATGTCAGAATGGGAAAGAAAGGTGATTTAAGCAATTTTGAGCATGGAATGGTGGTTGATGGTGGAATGGTCTGAGTATTCCACAATCTGCTCAGTTACTGGGATTTTCACGCACAACCATTTCTAGGGTTTACAAAGAATGGTGTGAAAAGGGAAAAACATCCAGTGTGCGGCAGTCCTGTGGGCGAAAATGCCTTGTTGATGCTAGAGGTCAGAGGAGAATGGGCAGACTGATTCAAGCTGATAGAAGAGCAACTTTGACTGAAATAACCACTCGTTACAACCGAGGTATGCAGCAAAGCATTTGTGAAGCCACAACACGCACAACCTTGAGGCGGATGGGCTACAACAGCAGAAGACCCCACCGGGTACCACTCATCTCCACTACAAATAGGAAAAAGAGGCTACAATTTGCACGAGCTCACCAAAATTGGACATTTGAAGACTGGAAAAATGTTGCCTGGTCTGATGAGTCTCGATTTCTGTTGAGACATTCAGATGGTAGAGTCAGAATTTGGCGTCAGAAAATGGCCCCCACAGTCACCAGATCTCAACCCAATAGAGCATCTTTGGGATGTGGTGGAATGGGAGCTTCATGCCCTAATCCCACAAATCTCCATCAACTGCAAGATGCTATCCTATCAATATGGGCCAACATTTCTAAAGAATGCTTTGAGCACCTTGTTGAATCAATGCCACGTAGAATTAAGGCAGTTCTGAAGGCGAAAGGGGGTCAAACACAGTATTAGTATGGTGTTCCTAATAATCCTTTAGGTGAGTGTACATAGCATAAGAATAGTATAAGCACATAATTCAAGGCAAAAAAAAAAATACGAAGGGTATAAGCTTGGTTCCTCCAGAGGACATTTTTGGCTTATACTGTAAAAAGTCAAAGGCAAGTGTTGAAAGCTAAAGCCCTGTAAACATCTAAACAGCTCATTTATGTTTAAAGCAGATCAACACCAGGGTCATTGACATGAATCCTTCGCGCATTAAGTAAACCATTATGGAGCAATGTGACTCGCTTACCGAATGCTACTCTGAAGTACTGCAGTATACAAATAGAGCATAAATTTCAGGCCTCGAGCCTTGAAAGCACAACCGCTGATCTCAAAAGGATTATAAGGTTATACTGTGAACTAATGAGAGCATGTGAGCCGAGGGTTTGGCTCTTTTTTAAGCAAACCTTGCCTCTCGGTGCTGAGTTCTCCTTGAGTAAAGGACAAGGTTCTTCTCTGAGAGATCATGTAAGGCCTCCGACTGATCATTTGCACGAGTGAAGCAGACTGCAGGTTAAAGCCTCAAGCACACAGCAAGTTCGGCAAAGATTTGCTGTCTGAGACAAATTTCATGAATATTAACGACTTCTTTCTTGTAGGGCAAAATCAGCAGTCTTTGATCACTTCATTTGACATGCTCCCCGATAGCCAATCGCCTTTGCGATGAATCTTAATTTCCAATGAAGTTCTGACAGTTTCAGATATTTTGGGTCATAGTCTTGCAGTATGACTACAAATAAAAATTAATTAAAGCTAAAGAGAAATATATGAAATAATAATAAAGGCAAAAGCACATAGGAAAATGACTAACACCTAAACAAAACAAAAATAAAGCTAATTCTAAATACTAATAAATACTATATTAGTATATAAATAATATTAAAATAACACTGGGCTGAAGTCCTAAGATGTATATTGTAAGTTTTGACATTAAAAGTCTGTATCAGTATAGGTGACGAAATCTATCTCTGCAGTCACACACACACACACATTAAAGTCCGTCCACTGACCTGGGATGCCATTCGGGAGCTGTGGTCGTTCCTCATCCTCTTCCTCCTCAGGGACCACGCTGTCCTTGCGGTCCATCTTACTGACAGAGGTGGTGCGCTTTCGCTGGACTTCTGAGCCATAATCCTCCTCAAACAGAACCTGGTCAACCAGGTCAGGCTGAACCAAGTTGGGCTCCGCAGGAGGTTTGGGAGTGCCATAGAAGTTACCTGAAGAAATGAAGAACTCATTTTGATTCATGACATCTTTAAATAAGTCTTGAAACTTGCGAGGGTTTGTGTAACGTTTTTGCTACATAAGCTTTGATGTAACAAGCCACAAACCTCTATAGTTCGAAGAAACGGTTGATTCGGTAGCACTGCAACAGGAGCTACCTGCAAATCTACGTCTTTATCACTACCTCCACTTTCTTCCTCAATTCCAGCTTTCTCAACAAAAAAATCTAGGTGTCAACTATCCAATATGCAGTGTGAAATGTTATACTTTCCATTCAGTGGTGCCTTGAAAGTAATTACACTCACCACTGGATTCAGTAATGAAACTTTTCCCACTATCTTCTCATGCAAAATTCAGTTCATTAATATGCATCAGAAACAATAGTACAGCCAATCAGTGGAGCAGCATAATGCATTTAAATTAATTTCTAATTTGATGGTACATGTCAACGTGTGTGTGTGTGTGTGCGGGTGTGTATGTGTATGTGTGTGTCTTTGGGTTGAAGGGTGGTGCTTCATTATTCCCTCTTGATGTAAGACTAAAGAAATCACTCTCAGTATGATTAGATTCAGTCAATGGAAAGGCATATTTTCAAATCAACCGTTCAACCTTCACCAATTATAAACAGATTAATTTAAATTATCCAAATTTGTTATTTTGTTTCTTCGCTCCCTTCATCCTGAAAATAAATATGCTGCCCCTAGAAATCATTAGCGTCTGTTTAAGAAAAAATAAAAAAAAGACAGCTTTTAAAGGTTACATATTCATCTTTTGCCAATGTAAAATATAATCCTTGTAATCAGTCAAAAGAATAATCCTCTCCTTTTTAGATTGTAAATTCTAAAGAGTTCAATTAGCAAATAGAAACTGAAACCATGAGGGAATAGGCTTTTTCACAAGCAATTAACTACTGTTGACAACTTCGCTCACCTCTCATGAATATGCAGTGATGAATATTCACTCCTTCCCTCTCTGTCTCTCTTCATTATACAAATGAGATCTCCTGCTATCCAGTACCACAGTGTAAGGAATGTTTTTGTGCTGCTACCATAACATTTGTGATACATTATGTGCGTCATCATGCGAAAACAGCATGTTACCAAGACTATAGTCTCACTGAGAGAGACATTTAAATATCAGAATAAATTCCGGTCCAGTTTGCAGCTTATTATTATGGCGAAGAAGATCTGCACAATTAGACAGGAAGGTTTCCTGAACAACATATAAATCAACCAACCACAGTTAAACTTTATTAATATGACATGAATTGACAAGCAAACTTTTGAACATTAGTGTATATCACGGTTTACACAAATATATGAAGCAGCGCAACTTTTTTCAACACTGATAATAAGAAATGTTTCTGGAGCAACAAATCAGCACATTATAATGATTTTGGAAGTAATGGCTGCTGAAAATTCTGCTTTGCCATCACAAGAAGAAATTACGGTTATATTAGGGTTAAATTCTCAGCATTAACTAGTTGCTTATTAGCATTCATATTTGGCTGTTTATTAAAGCACATATTAATGTCTTATTATGCATGACCTTATTCTACATCCCTTAAAGGAGTAGGCATCCTTAAAGCCATCCTAGGTGTATATGACTTTCTTCTTTCTGATGAACCCAATCAGAGTTATATTAATAAATATCCTGATGTTTCCAAGCTTTATAATGGCATGCAATGAATGGAGCTCACGAGTTTGAAGCTCAAAAAAGTACATCCATCCATCCATCATAAACATACTACACACGGTTCCGGGAGGTTAATAAAGGCCTTCTGAAGCGAATCGATGTGTTTTTGTAAGAAAATATCCATATTTAAAACTTTATAAAGTAAAATATCTAGCTACCGCCAGACCACCTTCCGTATTCAACTTACAAGGAAAGTGTAACGCCTCTCGCAGTTCAAAATGCTTACGCTACGCTACGTCCATACGCGTGGGGGGTTGGGGGGTATCAGGACTTGTCACCCCTTAAAAATATCATTAAAAACCACATTGTGTATTGTAAATAATATATTGATATATACTTAAAATAATTGTGCAAGTAGTAAAACAATAAAAACGCAAACGGGGCAAAAAATGCTTTAGAAACATTTTGAGCCCCCCCCCCCCACCCCCTCTCACAGTGGTTTGGTCCATCGCCACCTCACCTACACACAAGTCCAGTGCGAGAGAACAAAGTTCTTCAGTAGTTGTGGACAGGGGCGTAGCCAGCGGCTACTATGATGACTAGGCCCCCACCCCCAGTTTATTATACAAATTTAATAATATTTGTTAAATAACAGTTGTTTAAATTATTTTAACGTAATTACAAAATTATTATAACATCTCAAATACTGAAATAAATAAAATGTGTTTTTTTACAGTCTATGGTTTTTGCATAATGCTTGATGAGTTTGATTGACAGCTGTGCTAGGCAATTAGGTGTCAGGCTGTCTCATGTATGTCGCGCGGCTCGCGCCAGTGAGTTATTGAAGTGTGTTTACCTATTCACTTAGCCTAACGGTAAGACTTTTAAATTCCAAGCGCAGGTTAATTCTGTACAGCCGAGAACACGCCATTGGTATCTGTCAGTTGTGATAGTGTAGGGGTAAGACACAAGACACTGAGGTTTGACGCAATTCGACCTGAGGTTCGAATCCGAACTCGCCATATTTCCTTTTCTCATCACATATCAGATCGGAAATGTGTTTATTGGAAAGTAGTGGAAAGTAAGTGTCTAACATTTGTAGTAACCGCTGCACATGTTTTGTATGTGGACAGGTTGTAGCTGCAGTTTTGGTTTATGTTGACAGTGATAGTGACAACTGTGCGTGTGAAAGTGCCCGCTCACTTTTGCCCAGGCACGACCAAAAATTAAATTCTGCCTACGCCACTGGTTGTGGAACTCCAGTAAGAGCTGTTAAGGCTATTTTATTTACTTTTAACATCGGATGAAGTGATTCTTTTCTCTTTAATACAAACGATGCCGAGTTATTAATAAATTACAAAAAATTATGACAACTGATGCATTTTTCCTTAAAGGTCCCATGGCATAACATTTTCATTTTATGAGGTTTTTTAACATTAATATGAGTTCCCCTAGCCTGTATATGGTCCCCAAGTGGCTAGAAATGTTTGATAGGTGTAAACCGAGTTCTGGCTGTCTTTCTCTGCCTTTGAGAAAATGAAAGGTCAGACGAGCCGATCTGGAATCTTCCCTGTATGTTGTCATACAAGTAAAGGTTACCTCCCCTTCCTCTGCTTTGCACGCCCAGAGAATTAGGAGAAAATGGATTCAGTTTATCAGTCGCGATGTCAGCACAGGCTTTACAAACAGACGTTCACCATATGGTTTCGACAGCACCGCGACAAACAGTGAGTAACAGTGTTCATAAATGCCTGATCTGTGATCAGTGATTTCTGATGTGTAGCTAATCATTCAAGTTCACTCAGACTTTCTTTCGAAATTGTTTAATACTGTTGTTTATGCATCAGTGAATCAAGCCAGTGACTAAACGATCAACTTCACATCGTTTCTGTTAGTAGCATGAAACAAATCTGTTATTTCAATGATTAAACTAGAGAGCGATCAAAGAACACTCTCTTTATAATGTTCGGATCTGTCAATCACATGTCGCGAGTGTATCTGCACACTTGTCCAAACTGCCGTTATAATGAATGACACTGTTATGCTGCTCAACAAAGCTTTTACTGTATTCACGTCGATATCGTGTTTGAGGTTAGTTGTGGTGAAAGCATTTTGTGAGAGAAAACGCGCTGCAATGACGAGATCACTGCATTCACGCGATCAACAAGACTGCATGTGTACTCAATGCTCATCACTGCAGCTTTTCATGAGATGGGAATAGATCATAAAATAATGCTATAGTTAACACTTTGACAATTCGTTCATCTCGACGGCTGTGTTGGTAAAAAAACATAGTTTAGAGGGGTTCCACATGTTACAAAGTTCGTAGAATAAGGAGGAAGACGACAGGTCGCGTGACTGGGACTCGTGTTTATTCAGAACTCTCAGATACATACAAAATAAACTTGCGCTCTCAACAACTCTGTACAATAAAACTTTCTCAGCAATCTTTATCCAGCTCTGCGTCTCTCTGGTCCTCATGCAGCCCGTCTCTCTCTCTCTGGCTTGCGTGCAGATCTTGCTAAACCACGCCCCCTCCGCCACATAATCTAATACTCATTTCAAATGCAAAGATGTCAGCCAATCACAACAGTGGGCGTCACAAAAGTCTCACCCCTTGAAACAGAGCATTCAAGCCAGAGGGCTAATATCAGTAGAGAAAAATGCTTTTTATTTCTAAATTATGATTTTTTTTGATGTAAAAACCATACTAACAATATAAGTACACCTCAGGAAACATTATAAAATAATAAAAAAAAATCCATGCCATGGGACCTTTAAGTCCATTTTTAGTGATTATTGTTTGGTAACTTGTAAGTCACCCACTATAACACGGCGATAAGCCTATGTGTGAACTGACATTAGACTAATATTGTAGATTACGTGTAGTAAATCTATGATAACTCATATTTAAACAACTATTGCTTTGTGTTGTTGGCCAGATAAAATGACAGAGAATAGAAAAACGGACATAAGTTAATTTTTCAGTGCACCAAAACGCAACGCATATCCTTACAAGTACAAATTTGGCTGTATTATTTGTGTCCCCTTCAAAAATTGCCCTTGAGATAATTTTTGTTTACTGTCCCCCCCAACTGTGGGCTTTTTCGTAAGTTGAATACGGAAGGCGTCAGAAGGCCTTTATTAACCCCCCGGAGCCGTGTACAGTACATTTATGACGGATGGATACAAACTTGGTCTTGTCTCCGTCTCAACCCCTCAAAGTCTTGTGGTGCGTCTCAATCAGCTCCCTAGCTCAGTAGTCAGGGTACTGATCAGGGCTGCGTTTCCCAAAAGCATCGTAAGCCTAAGTTGATCGTAAAAACGATTCTACGAGTGATCTTAATATTAAGATCTGTTTCCCAAAAGCATCGTAACTTAAGTAGCACTTGAAAATGATCGTAGATCTACGAGTGCTCTGGAGAAATCGTAAAGCTCTAAGTGTATCGTAAGAAGGCAGAGTTATGAGGTCACCTACAGGACAACCGGCAGATTACACCTTTAACTTTATTCAAGTGCATTGTGATAATACTACAAGGTTTTGATTGTACTTTATTGTACACTTTTTTTATGAGGGCAGGTAACAAACAAAAAAATTATAAATACACATCTGAATTAAATGACAGCAAAAAGAAAAAAAAGAATAAAATAAGTAATGTAGGAAATATACTTCAAAGACTGGGAAAAATAGAGATAAACTCAAAAGAATCTGTCAATGACTTGCTGACGTGCACAAAAACCAGCCATGTATTGGACATTTCTTGGTTGGCCAGCATGTGGAAACGATTCCATATAAGGTTATATTTCAGTACTTCGCAAAGGGACAGCGACTCTTAAGTAGCACTTAGAGCGCGTTCTCGCGCGTTCATGTTAAGTAAATTTTTGGGACACGCACGTGGAATTGCTGCGAGTGATCGTAACTTTGCTCGTAGAACGCGCTCTTTAGAGCTAAGATACATCGTTATTGGGAAACCCGGCCCAGGACATAAGTCAATGGGCTGACTTCCTGATCAGTGCCCTGACTACTGAACTAGGGAGCTGATTGAGACGCACCCTCGATCTTGTCTTGGTCTCAACCAAGCCTGTCGCACTTGTGTTGAAAACTGAAGCCGACGCGCCTCGATCGCCCCCAGGTGGTTGGTCCAAGTATAGCTCACAACCCCCACCCCTCCATGTATTCTAATGGACGCGAGACTAAAAAAACTAAAAACTCTAATTGCACTTCAAATAATTTTTTCCCAAAGATGGTTTCAGTCATTTATGCAGTTTTTATCACGATGATTTCATTTCAAGTGTTCATTTTTTAAACAAGTTTGGTTTTGGTTAGTAATTTGATGCTATAAAAACAGGGGGTGTGACATCATGATTGACAGCTGAGATTTGAATCCTGAGTGAATTTCAGGATTGTCGGGAGGAGATTGAAGCTTTAGCTTTAATTTCTATGTTTCCATAAATTCACACCGATATAATGAATTGTTCTGCATCTGCCAGAGTGTGGGCGGGCTTTTGATATCGCGGCTCTACTTCCTGCTCTCTACTGCGCAGACTCGGTCCCAAATCTTAGCAAGATGTCCGCCCCATATTCAGATGTTGGCGGCTTCACTTTTCTTCAGTGGAAGGTAGTGAAGAATCGTTGTCCATATTTTTTTACGGTTTATGGTCTCAACACACACTGATCTTGGTTTTGTTTAGATGGTCTTGACTACAACAGCATTAGATGTTAATGTTACATTACATACTACTTGGAATAATTCCTAAGAAAACTGAAATAGACTGCTCGATGTAAGACTTCCAAATTGGAAATCTGAAACCTTTTTATAACTTACCTTATTATAAGAAAAACATGGTTTGAAATTAATACAAGGTAAGTGCTTGGCTAATTAGAGCCACTGCATTATGACCCTGATCACATATGCACTCAGCTAACCATGACAGAATCATGAAGGTCTCAGTATCTGAGCAGATTTACAGCATCATCTGTCGCCAGTAATCTGCAGAGAGCCTTATGATCTGAGAACGAGGTGAACGTTGTCCCAGCATTCTCTTAATGATGTCGAAAATATTTTAGTGCTATAATATCAAAATAGATATTGGAATATGGGCAGATTACAGAGGTTTACACAACACAAGTGGACCAAAGTAGCACCCATATTGCCTACATTTCATGAAATGTATATCAATATTCTGCAAGCTCATTTAGAAAATGTAAAACAAAAATTGATTTCAAAAAATGCCAACAAATATCATATTTCACCTCCATAAATCAAATGAAAAAATATAATTTGAATAAAGAAAATTAAGAATATTTTAAGATTAGGATTTGCTTACTTTATTTGCATATACATTTAAAAGTTTTTTTATAATATGAAAATGTATTCCCCATGTATTAGTCATTTAGCAGACGCTTTTTGTGTCTATTACTGTAAATAATGTCACCAAACAACTTATCTGCTATAAAAATAGACTTAAATTTCTTAATCTAACTTTTTTATTATGTATATACAAACTCGGGAAGATCTTTCTTTTACTCTGTCATTCGATGAGAACATCTATCCATTTAATGGACTAAAAATGGTGTTGATATGTGACTCAACAGGGTGAATTGTGCCACAGTCTATTCATGTTTACAGATAGCCCCCATTGAGATTTTCTGTCTGTGTGCTTTCAACGAGCTCTAAATCTTTATTGATCAGGATCAACTCTTAATTCAACCAAGCTTGCTTAGACAGGATTACATTAAAAGCTGCCTTGAGGGTTGTATATGTATCCACACTTCTGGAATGAGGGAATCAGAAAAGCATAAAATATCTGTTTGCTATTGCTCAAGCATGACCACATAGAGACATTCAATGTTGTAAATCTACACTGTAAAAAAAGTCAGTAAAAATAGGGCTCAATGTACAGTATAAATATGAAGGAATTTTGCGTTTTTTACAGGTGTTTTGTCTGTACTTTGAATTACACATTGCATTAGTTTGTGTTTTAAGGGTTAACAGAAATTTCCGTAAAATTACTGGATAATGTACTGGTGGAAAATGTTCCGTTTTTATTTTTTACAGTGTATATACCGCTCCATGCCATATCATTCTTGCTCTCCAGTAAAACCGTATTGTGACTGAAAGTGAACTATTCCTTTAAGGAACAGTCTGCTGGGATTAGAGTACGCTTGTGTGTTTTCATGCATGTGTGTGTGTGTCCTAGGATCATAACGTCTCCCTCTTGGAAAGCAGAACACATATGGGCATTTCTTACTGGCATGGCTCCCTGTCCCAGCAGGCTTTGCCTGGCATGAGTCTGGTCCCACTGTCGACATGAGGCCACAGTGAATGCACTCGCCTGGCACGCTATCTGTCTCTCAGGACAGAGACATTCAAACCTACTAGACTGCAGAGGGGAGGACAAACACACAACGCTTCTATTCTTTTCATTAATGAAGGAAAATGAAAGTGCTCTGAAAATAAATTATATATAGTACCTTTCAAAAGATTTTTAATATTCTTTGAAAAAAGCCTCTTATGCTCACCAAGGCATGCAGTTATTTGAATATAGTAAAACAAGTAATAATATGAAATATTACAATTTAAAAGAACACTTTTTTGATTTTCATATATTATAAAATGTGATTTGTTCTTGTGATAAATGTTCAGCATCATTCCTCCAGTCTTCAGTGTCACATGATTCTGCAGAAATCATTCTAATATGCTGATTTGGAGCTCAAGAAACATTCCTTGCTATTATCAATGTTGAAAATGTTTGGTGGAAACCATGAAGCATTTTTAACAGGATTCTTTGATTAATAGAAAGTTCAAAAGAACAAAATTTATTTGAAACATACACACACACACACACACACACACACACACACACACACACACACACACACACACACACACACACACACACACACACACACACACACATATAAAGTTTGTAATATATTGTTATATTGTAACAATTTCTCATTTAATCTCCAAATTAACATAGACAGGACATAAAGACAGTAGCCTATATTTTAAATATTTGTCTAATGGCATCTTTTTTTTTTTTATTAAAGAAGGCATCACCGATACCAATACCGCTACTGATATCTCTATGAAATAAATATTTTTATCTCTCAATTTTAGCCATTAATTATAGGCAGTCAGTTTTACAGTATAAATGAAAGTTATCTTTTTTATTTATTTATTTTTTACATTTATTAGACTTATAACAACTTTTAATTTAAGTGAACTTAAAACAACCTCACATAGACCCAATATAATAAATTCCACATTTACCAATATATTAGGGCACAATTTTTTCTATTGGCAGATTTTTACTTGCCCTGTCAAAATGCACAAAAAGTTACTGTTTTCATTGTTTTTGACCCGTGTAACCTTGTAAACAGTGCTTTAAGATATTCAGACAGGTCTAACAGATAGGAAATATACAGAAATTAAATAAAGTTATCCAACACTTTACAGTCTTCACTACATAAATTATAAACGAAATATAGATTAAACCTTATTAAAGCTACAAATGTTATTCAGTCAAGAGCCGTGAGAGATTTTCTCTGTCTTTTGTTCTTTGATTAACATTAATGACAGGCATCACAGCAGCAGGTTTAATAGGCTGCTGTCACTTTAAGACCTGATGCACATGACGCGGATCTGACGCACATCCTATTTTCTCACAACTATTTACGTACATTTAAGACTTAATTTAACTCATTTAACTGTGCTTGCGAGGATACTCGACAAAACAGGCATTTTGACATAATTTTGTTGTCCATGCAAGCGCTATGAAGCGGCTTTCTGTGTACACAAGTGTGTGTGTGTCTCCTTTCATTGGCCATTTGTTGCGAAAAATATTATTTTATACTCCATTTGCGGAAAGCACAATTACAGGGAACAGACTGCCGTTTACGCCTTCCTTATGTGTACATTTTCAGCAGTTTACCGCAAGCTCTGAGGTTTGCATCAAGCTCTGCAAAGCTTGTTTGCATGGTGTAAACCTGTGCTAACGGACTCACTGCCTGTAAGATTTGGAGGCTAAATCCATCATACAGTACATTTTTGAGGCTGCACTGTCATGAAATTATTTTTGGACAAAATGAATGCCTAGAGGTGTTGGTGACAGAGTTTACTCCAGTCAAGTAAAAAACACAACCATCAAATGTTAACACAAAATGTGCATTTTCAGAAATGTTGCAGCATAAGAATAGTGATTAAGTTTAGGTTAAGCTTGGAATTTGTGCTTTGGTTCTTGTAAAAAAAAAAAAAATTGCTTTTAATGTGGTTTTTCACTTGTATATCGTCTACCAGGTAGACTTGGAAAAGAACTAGTATCTTTTCAACAAGCCACATGATCTGAGGTATCATTCATGGTTTGGGACGTTTGTATGAAGAATATCAGTATAGAGAGTTGGTTTCATACCATCATATGTTCCGCTCTCCAGCAGTAATCCACTCTCTTCCAGGATGCGAAAATCCCCCACGCTGATGAAATTATAGTCCACTCCTGGAACCTCCCCATCTCTGGGCAAGCGGGTGGTACCTTCCAGTAAAACAAACACAATTAGTGACGGTAAACTAGTTCTGGTGAGAATATCCTACACCCACAATCCCCTTTGCTGCAAACTTTGTGTCTGTCTAAACAGCCTCAGATTGACCAAAATTAAAATTGGATTCCCTGGCTGGATTTCACAAATTCCTTTGAGAACAAGTGCACTCATTCGGAACTGTAAATAGAACTGATCCCAAACTCCCATAGATTAGATCTGGAAACTGGGAAACTGGATGGGTTAAGTAGGAAAAAAGAGGGGTTTTGGCAACTTGCGAGGCTTTAAAGGATGAAAAATTACATGCTTTAACATAATTGCAATGAAAATGGTTTGGAAACACAGAGAGATGTACAGTATTAGCCAAACTGAGTAGAACAAGGCCATATTACATCATATCAGAGGAAATCTTGTGTTATTTAGTGTGTTATTCAAGCATAGTGTAGTCACAGATTGCTTTATTCACAAGGGAGGTGGTGACACAGAGGTGGAAAGTGTGCACAGACTGTACAATGAGATTCAGTCTCTGAAGCATTTGGCACTTTTGAAAACTGTGTGTGTCTGCAGTGTAGTAATCTTTAAAAAATACTATATTTTCACCCTTCGGTTTCTCAGCCCAGCCCACACTTATTCACTCAAATGTTGTACCAAACTTGTATGAATTTCTTTCTTCAGTTAGGCAAAAAAGTTAGATATTTTGCAGGATGTTCAAGCTGATCTATAATCATAGGCGGAGGGTGAACCAACTCCATGGTAAGGCTAAGGAGATGCGCTTCCCCTTTAAAAACACATTTAAATAGATTTACTTGAAATAGTTTTTTTACGTGTCACCATCGCACAATCTACAGATCACAGCATAAACGGTCCAGATAAATGATCTGTTATTAAAGTGTTTACGTTCACGAACCACTGTTAATTTTGACAGAAAAGTAAGCATACATGCGGGATTTGGCATGGCAGAAAGTATGCAAAGATTGCTTCCTTCATAATCACATTTTAGTTCATCGCAATCTCACAAAGATCTGTTATAATCAATGAAGCTGACTGCCCAATGAATCTCTTACTTACATAATTGTTTGTTATAATGAGAGGATTTGCGAGCATGCAGAACTTGCCACAGAATCCACTCGCCGCTCAAAACGCAGGAGTTTTTGTTCAGTGCCAACTTAAACACCTCTGATTGGCCATTGCGTTCAAGAAATCAACAGATATGTTTGTGATCTATCTATCTATGTCTGTCTGTCTGTCTGTCTGTCTGTCTGTCTGTCTATCTATCTATCTATCTATCTATGTCTGTCTGTCTGTCTGTCTGTCTGTCTGTCTATCTATCTATCTATCTATCTCTGTCTGTCTGTCTGTCTGTCTGTCTGTCTGTCTGTCTGTCTGTCTGTCTGTCTATCTATCTATCTATCTATCTATCTGTCTGTCTGTCTGTCTGTCTGTCTGTCTGTCTGTCTGTCTGTCTGTCTGTCTGTCTGTCTGTCTGTCTGTCTGTCTGTCTGTCTGTCTGTCTGTCTGTCTATCTATCTATCTATCTATCTATCTATCTATCTATCTATCTATCTATCTATCTATCTATCTATCTATGTCTGTCTGTCTGTCTGTCTGTCTGTCTGTCTGTCTGTCTGTCTATCTATCTATGTCTGTCTGTCTGTCTGTCTGTCTGTCTGTCTGTCTGTCTGTCTGTCTATCTATGTTCCACAGAAAAACAAAAGTCATATGGATATGGAACAACATGATGAGAATTTTCATATTTGGGAGAACTATTTTTTTAATTAAATCAAATCATTCATGCTTTTTGCCCCTAAACCAAGATATTTTTTTTTTAATTCTGCGTGTTTAAGCCTGCGTGAGTGTGTTTGCTCAAAAAATATCAAATAGAAACAGTACACGTTTGGACCTAATTTCAGAGGTGGGTTGTTTAGCAGCAAAATCCTCATAAGAGACATCCGAGGTTGGCATTTCTTGCAAATAAAAGGCCAAAAATAAAAGATGACATTTTCTCTGCTCTGTTCGTGTGTATGCTAGGAAATGCCACCAGGCTCTACTGTCATTTGAAGGACATTAACATTAGATCCAGCAAAGTGAAATGCCAGAGTCAAGTGTCTGCAGAGACTTGACTCTAACTTAAGAGCAACTAATATTAAAAACTTGCTCCATTACATTTTCCTTGGAGAGCAACTGTGTAAATGCCACAAGAAGAGGGAACCGGGACAACAGCACTGGTTATAGATATGTGAATATCTACTGATGAGGTTAAAAGGGGTTAACTTGTTTAACATCCATAATATAATGATAAAGAAGGGAGTAGAAGAGAAGAGATGTTCCTACATTTGTTCTGTTGCACAGCTTTTCTGGCCACTTTCCATTTTCCTTTTCCATGTGAAATAAAATTATTTGCAAATATACGCAAATTGAGTTGATTGTTATGGCATTTTATGGCTTTATATTTAAACCTTTTTTTTTTTTTGAAGGAAACTAAAAGTTTTATTTAGCAAAGTTGCATTAAATTGATCAAAAGTGACAGTAAAGACATTAATAATGCTAAGATTTCTATTTCAAATAAATGCTATTTTATTAACCTTAACAATAATATTAAGCAGCACAATTTTTATAAATTTTCATATTTTTATAATAATAATAAATGTTTTTTGAGCAGAAAATCTGAATATTATAATGATTTCTGAAGGATAATGTGCCACTGAAGACTGGAGTAATGATGCTAAAAAAAATCAGCTTTGCATCACAGGAATAATTTAAAGATATATAATGGTCTTAACCATTATAATCACAAATCACGGGTCAGGAAATTAGCAAGAATTGCACAAATACTGTAGATAAGGAAACTTGGTGCGGCAGCCTTACCAAAATAGGTAACAGTCTTACCCAACTTGTTTTTATAGGAAAAGAAGAGTTGGAGAATGGCTTCAACATTGAGTGGAAAATGGTTTGAGTTTAATGTGAGACCAAATATTCACTATAGGATTCAAATCCGCTCCAGGGGAGGTGGTGTCCGCAAACCTCCTCCTCCCACAGGAGGACTGGGGGGAGAATGTCTACAACAGTGCTGGTTGTGGACCCTCCGGGGTCCAGCGGTACCCACATTCTCAATAAAAGAGCAGTTTCCTCCCTCCCTGAGCTCCGAGAGGGACAGGTTGGCAGTGTGCGACACCCCCGGGCCTTACCACTCCTTTCCTCCCCTCTCACCCTTCACCAGGGAGCAGCAGTGTGGGCGCCTTCTCACCCACACACTGCCCCACCTGGAGTACTCAGACAACACTCCAGGCCGCCTCCGGACCTCCCGAGTCGTGTCTGAGTGCTCCATCTCGCTGCCTCACCTCAGGTCAGCTGTGGTGCCGTTGGTCCCGCTTATTCGGTCTCTGGGGGCCTGGCTAGGTCTCCCCAGGCCATCACGCTGGCTCATCCGTACCATCAGACTCGTCTATGCGATTCAATTCGCACGCCAGCCTCCCAAGTACAGGGGCATCCTCTTCACCTCTGTGCGGAGCAGCGATGCCCATGTCTTGCGGTCCGAGATCGATGTCCTGCTGGCAAAGGGCGCGATCGAGCCAGTTCCTCCTGCCGATATGAGGTCGGGGTTCTACAGCCCCTACTTCATTGTACCCAAGAAAGGGGGTGGGTTAAGGCCAATCTTGGACCTGCGCATTCTGAATCGGGCCCTGCAAAAGCTCCCGTTCAAAATTTTAACGCAGAAAAGCATTTTCCAATGTATCCGTCCCCGAGATTGGCTCGCAGCGATCGACCTGAAGGACGCGTACTTTCATGTCTCTATCCTTCCTCGACACAGACCATTCCTACACCTCGAGGGGAGGGCATATCAGTACAAAGTCTTGCCCTTCGGGCTGTCCCTGTCGCCTCGCGTCTTCACGAAAGTCATTCGAAATTCTTTCAGAGGCTCCTGGGGCATATGGCATCTGCAGCCGCGGTAATGCCGCTCGGATTGCTTCATATGAAACCGCTTCAATGCTGGTTGCACGACCCGAGATGGGCGTGGCAGCGTGGTCAGTACCGGGTCTCAGTTACTCCTTACTGTCGCCAATACTTCAACCCGTGGTTAGACCCCTCGTTTCTCCAGGTCGGAGTGTCCTTAGAACTGGTGTCATGCTGTGGTCTTCACGGATGCCTCATTCACGGGCTGGGGGGCCACGTACAACGGGCACGCAGTTTCGGGTCTGTGGACGGGGCCCCAACTGCGTTGGCATATCAATTGCCTAGAGTTACTGGCGGTACATCTTGCCCTGGCCCGGTTCAAGAAACCGCTCAGGGAGAAGCACGTACTGGTCCGTTCGGACAGTACTGCGGTCGTTGCGTACATCAACCGACAGGGTGGTCTACGCTCCCGTTGCATGCTCCGGCTCGCCCACCATCTCCTCTTGTGGAGTCAGAAGTTTGTGAGGTCACTTTGTGCCATTCACATCACAGGTGCGCTGAACCAGACAGCCGACGAGCTCTCTCGTCAGTCGACACCTCCAGGCGAATGGCGACTCCACCCCCGGAGCGTCCAGCTGATATGGGACCACTTCGGAGTTGCACAGGTAGACCTGTTCGCTTCTCCGGAGTCGACCCATTGCCAGTGGTACTATTCCCTGACCGGGGGTACCACAGATGCACTGGCGCACAGCTGTCCCCGGGACCTACGCAAATATGCGTTTCCCCCAGTGAGCCTTCTCGCACAGACTCTGTGCAAGGTCAGGGAGGACGAGGAGCAGGTCTTGTTAGTTGCGCCCTACTGGCCCAACCGGACCTGGTTCCCCGAACTCTCACTACTCACGACAGCCCCTCCCTGGCCGATCCCCCTGAGGAAGGACCTTCTTTCTCAGGGGTGGGGCACTCTGTGCAATTTTTCTAAATCCTCTGCGAATGTCATTATGTCAGACTGTACGACAGTCAGACGCGAAAAACGGACGCAAGCAAGAGACTGAATCCGTGACACGTTCGGTAAATGGTTAGTCGCATTCACATACACAACCGTAGCGTTTACCAAACAACAAAAACAAGCGCTGGCATTTTTCATTCACCTGACTCTTTTCGACATGTTCCCTGTTGTGATTTAATGTTGTCTCATGAAAAGTGTCATCAGGTTCTGCGCTCCTATTGGTTCTTGATTTGACGGTCGTCCTAGGAGAAGTCACACTGCAGGATTTCATTTCAAATCTTCTGACACTGCCAGAATTTTGTCCAAGGTCAAATTTGATCGCAACGGTCATTAATCGGTTGTCGGTGCACATGTCAAACTAAGGATCAAAGACTTCAGATTTTAGCCTAGGATCAGAGAAATCTTTTAGGATTTCAAAATTTGTCTCAGACGGCCAAATTGTGGCCAAAATCGCACAGTGTGCACCCGGCTTAAATCGTCAGGTTCCTCAGAGGTGCGAGGAGACTGAACGTGTGTGTAGGCTGGGTTCCATATGTTGCGGTCCCCTAACGGCTACCGATATGTGTATTCTCCACGGTACCAGCTACCCTACTCGGCTAGCCCAGTGTCTTTCCCTGGACAAAGCCTGCTCTGTCGTCTCTGGGCGTGTTCTTTCCCCCCTGGGACCAGGTTGGATCCACCCCAGAGACTTCCATATGTTGTAATACCCTGATAGGTTAGTCCTTATGCGTATTTCCACCTCTCCTTCCATTGAAGGATGTGGCTCCGCAGCGTACCATCTCCCGAGACGGGCACGCTTTCCCAGCGTTATCCAATAGTCACGCTGAGTGGGTCTTGCAGGAACAGCAGTGACTGTCCTTCCCTGCTGGGAGCCCTGACTCCCACTCCAACATAGGAGTGGTCCAGTGAGCTCAGGCAGGGCGCTGGAAGGGCCAGCATCCCTGGCGTGTTGGTAGGGATCCCAATTCGTCGGTCAGTTCCGACGTTTGTCGAACGTGACCGACTGAAAGGGGCCGTCTCGGTTACGTATGTAACCCTTGTTCCCTGAAGGAGGACGAGGGTTACATACGTAACCGAGACGTTACTTTTGATATGAAACAAAGTCTCAACTTTTAAACTTCTACATTTTGTCATTTTTTTAAAGAAATTGAAACAACAAATACCATCTTGTGGCTCTTTAATGTGTCGTGATCGCTCAGTTAAAGCTGCCCGTGAACCGATCGTCTCTTCCTTCTAGTTCATAGATAAGCATCAAATTAACTTGAATGAACACTAAAATAAATGTTGCTTCAATTGCAGAGAGACGTGAGTACACACCGTTTTTCAAGTTCAAGTCCACCATCGTTGATCTACTAACTCTCCTAACTGCTGTGTCGGACAAAACGGCAGATTTGCCGATGTGATTGGTCAGATCACCTGTCAATCAAACTCGTGGCGAAGGGTGAATTGTCTTTGCAATTTGGGCAGGAGCATTATCTTGTTGAAAAACAACATCTGATCATTCCTCTTTAGATGACAACTTTTCAGTTGTGGGACGCAAAGCATTCTGCAATATTCTCCTGTACTCAAAAGCATTAAATTACTTTTTACAGTATATTCACTGGTATTTCTCACTAATACCAGCAGCTAAAAAGGCTCCCCACACAATGACACCTCTTCCTCCATGCTTCACTGTGGTAGAGATGCATTTATTATTATATTTCTCAGCAGATTTTCAAAGACACCGCTCTGGAGCATCACCATGCAACTCATGGTGTTTCATTCCACTCCACACAACTCCACTGAATCAAACTTTCCATATTCTGCCAAAAATTAAATTCTGTCTTTGATGCAATGGCTTAGACTAGTCTTAAAAGTTAGTAATCTAATTTTTTTCCTCAAAAATGGTCATTTAAAGTCAGTTACATAAGATCGGTCTAATTTGAATTGAATTGAAAAAGTTAACTGCTAGTTGGTCAAACTAGTTCTTAAAGGGTAAGTTCACCCAAAAATGAAAATTCTGTCATTAATTACTTATCCTCATGTCGTTCGACACCCGTAAGACCTTTGTTCAGAACACAAATTAAGATATTTTTGTTGAATTCCGATGGCTCAGAAAGGCCTCCATTGGCAAAAAGTCGTTACTAAAAAAAAAATCTAAATAACGACTTTATTCAACAAGTTCTTGTCTCCCGTCTGGGCCTCTGACGTGAACTCACGAAGCACCACGACGCATGCGCGAGAATATGATGTAGAGCCAGCGTTCGGGCATCCAGGAACTGCACACTTTAGCACCATTTTGAGTACTACGCCAAGACCTAAAGCACAATCAATGTAGAATTCAACAGCTTAGATACGGCACGTCTTCCTCTGCTTGTAAACAAAGCTCCTCGCTTCCGGGTCATGTGACAGAACGCCGGCTGATGTGAAAAATCAGTGAATTTGAGTCTCTAAATTTCGAATTTTTCAACAAATACCTACATCAGAGAATGTTAAACCATTCCAGACTTTTGGTTTCATAATGCAATGCCTCTTCTGCAAACTCCTATGTATTCCCCTTTACCTCCATGCAACATACCGTCTCTGAAGAAATGAAAGCATTTGCAGTGCTCTCCAACGCAGTGGAAACTCTGGTGCGCCCAAAGACTTGAAAACAAAGACTGTGATGCGGCAGGTTGTGAGCAGGTTATGTAATATCAGCCGGTTACATCTTAGTTGGCCTCTGAAGTCAGTTTAATCTCAGGCCGGTTCTGAAAGAGGTCCGCAGATCCCCCGGGCGACCACCTGCTCAGGCAGCATTCTGGTGGAGAAGGGATACGAGTAGCACCTTAGGCTGCTCTTTATTCCTCTCCATCAGAGGAGCTTTTAAGAACTTTTGTCCATAGCTCCATAAAGCAGCTTTGTGACTGCAAATACCGGAGGCTCTCTCTTCCTCCAACTCCCCTTTTCCATACTTTTTTCCTCATTTCTTCCCTTCTTTACTCTGCTGTTTCAGACTCTTCTCATCATTTACTGACTAAGGTAGAGAGCAAACAGAGAGAGAGAGAGTAACTAGGCCAAGCACAGAGTGACCTACGGACAAGCGAAGACGAGGCTATGCTTACATTGGCATCCAGTGGAGGTTCTTTTTGTCATTTTATGTAAATTCGGATTGTCTCAAGCCTGCTAATTTTCCATAAACATCAAAGAGTAGTTTTTAATTCTTATGGGAATTAGTTATAATTAATTCTTCTGTTTTAAACTTCAACGGATTTAGAAATAAAACAAAAATGTGTTAATCAAAAAGTCTATTATTAGACAGTTCGACAGCTGGGATATAAAAGCTGATGTCTACGTTTATTGCCAGTGATAAAATGCACAGCTAAACAGTCTTCGTTGGCTGTATTTCAAGTTGTTTAAATGGGTCACTTTCCCTCAAATCCACTTATAATATCAGTTAAAGTTTCTTTTTTACAACCAGTTTTACCTTCTCTTTCACCTTTAAAAATAAAAGGTCGTTTTTTTGTTGCTGTGCCTTTAAGATGTCTCTGCAGACGCCCTCTTTACACCTGATGTGAGTGACAGCGTTTTGCTGCGCTTTTACTCGGGAGCTGCGTGTTTGCTGTCAAGTCTAATATGGTTTGCACCGCCCCAGGCTGCCTTCAGTGACATCTTCATTAGGTTGTGACGAGTTCACAAAACAATCGGCACTGGAATGTGCCGCACAAACCGATGATTGTCTTGATGATCTTAGATTGTTAAAAATAAACTTTTGCTGCTCATTTCTAACACTTAGCACTTTATCTACAAGCAAGAAACAGCTAGAGGTATGCACAGACTTTTTGCAAACGGAGAGTATTAATTTAGCAGAACATTTACACTCCAAAGCATAATCTATATCTTATGATATAGATCTTATAATATTATGTCAGTAAGATTTTGTTTTAGTAAATTAATAAATACTTTTATTCAGCAAGGACACATTAAATTGATCAAACGGGACAGTAAAGACATACAAATTATTTCTATTTAAATAAATGCTGAATCCTGGAAAAATGTAGCAGTTTCCATACAAAATATATTTTAGTATATATAGTTTTATATATAATTTATATGTGTGTGTGTGTGTGTGTGTGTGTGTGTGTGTGTGTGTGTGTGTGTGTGTGTGTGTGTGTGTGTGTGTGTGTGTGTGTGTGTGTGTGTGTGTGTGTGTGTGTGTGTGTGTGTGTGTGTGTGTGTGTGTGTGTGTGTGTGTGACCTGTGCTGGCAAAATAAGTCACAATGAGAAAATTAAAAACAAATTGTTATTGTTATTTTCACATTCAAAATGATTGGTTTGTTTGAGCTGTTTGAAGTCGATAGAATAAATTTTGAGAAACATCGAGTTAAATTTTTCGGAAGTTTCCAAAACAAAATCACCAAACCTTAAAATCCCTGGTAATAACACCAAATTTGGCACACATCAAGGCAAAACCCATATCTATAGGGAAAATTATATTCAACTTTTTTTTCCATGATAGCACAATTGTTTGATTGACATTAATGAGACAGACAGCCTATATTAAGATCTACTGTCCCGCACGGATCTAAAATAATGCTACACAAGATTACAAGATACTTTTAGATGTTTAATTGCTATTAGGAGCATTGGGATCACTAGACGAGGGCTTCATAAACACATTTTTGTGTCCAAAATCTGCATTTTTCACTTGTTTTGTCTGTAGTTCGAAATTATCTATATAAAACAGGGTTCTTTTCAATCGTAATAATATTTCACAAAAGTTTCACAAATTGAATTATCAAATTAAAATTTTTCCGTTTTCCAGATTAGCAAAAATTTATTCTGGCGGTTCAGTTTGGTATACCGACAAACCTGCATTAAAGGTGCATAAACATTTTTCAGTAAAATATCCAAAAACCACTAGGCCAGTGTTATATATTTTGTTCAGTTGAGTACAATATCCCAAATGTTTCCAACTATTTGTAAATCGTGAGAAAATTGCTATTTTAACCAAGGAACCGGGACGTGTGAGGGAGTCTCCTGTCAATTGACCTATCGGTAAGCTCCTCCCCTCGAGCGCAGATGAGCCAATGGCAGTTGAGTATCAGTTGCATGGCGACCGGAACTCAGACATCTTTAGGTTTCAGCGCCATAGAGAAACATTGGAAAATCCGAAGCTCTCATCGGTTTAATAGTGTTTATGCTACAAAAATTGTAAAACGATGTGCCCGGGGTACTGTAACACTGATTCCAGGTATCCTGAAAGGATTTTATGGTTGTTATACTCTTATTAAGTTACGATTAAAGTTAGTGAGTCCATGCTAACATACAAACCGAAATAACTAACTGTTCTCATGTCATGTAATGTTAACAGTGTTGGTCAAAAACACATAAACGAAGGTCTACATGTCACAGATTATATTGTGATTTATCGTCTAATTTGTTTTTGTATATATTTTTAATATTTCTGTTAGTTTAGATATGTTTACGGTCTGCATTATCTTTCTTAGACTCCTATTTTGATGGGTATTATAGTCTACGGGTAGTGAAAGGGAGAGCTAACATTAGCAGTTTATCGGAGTGTTTTGCAGATACAAAGTTTACAGTATATTAGCACCCCCAAAAAGGCCACGCCCCCTTTTTCGCGTATTCTTGTGGGCGGAGGTTAGTCTGTTCTACTGTTCTACTGACGTAATTAAAGCAGGCTGTACCAGGTCTGTATATGTTTGTTTACTGTGAGTGTTTTTATATAATTTACTGTGTATGTTAATGATAATGCAATGGAGGGAGAGAGAGTTTGTGAATGAGACGTTAATGCGCACTTCTTATGCTGTGAAAAACAATGTAATAAACTTCATAAACCATCAGTAAAGTTTGGCCATCAATCTGAGGGGGTACGCTACATTCTGTGTCTAAAAACATCTTGGGATAGGGGTTTCACACTGACAGCTGTCATTGTAAGACTGTTAGCAACTCCGTTTGTTTGTCCGAGTTAGCAACAGTAACTAAGGGGGGCGGGGCTTACCGATAGGTCAATTGCATCATATCTGCAGTTTTATTTTGCAGAAACGCTTTACTCTCACTGCAGTGTGCAACAAGTGTCATAGCAACCGCCAATCGAACGCACAGAGTAACGTCATAACATCATTTTAAACACACTCAGATGTATCTAATATGATCAACAGAGCTGCGTTACCTCATACTCATGGCCGGAAAAACAGAAATGGTGCCGGCGACTGTGACATAATAAAAGTCCCGCTACTCGCGAGGCGTGTTACGTTCTTATTATTAACAATCGCTCCAGCGGCCTTGCTCAGCTCCCACAACACTCGGTCCTGCTCTGCTTCATACTACAGTAACGTTAATAATCACATCCATGAACATGATTTCTGCCCGAGTCCTATCCCGATTCTTTTCCACCGGCTGTGAGGTGAAGACCACATGTCCCAAGATCCTGCGCTCAAATTTGGCGTCATCAAACTACACCTTTGTTTTGAATAGGCGACCACTAGTGGACGGAAAAGTTACATAGTGCAGCTTTAAAATTAATTTGTAAATAAATAACCAATTACTTTTACAGGTTTGGACTTCTCGCGCATAATTGCGCATTCTATAATTAATCATAATAATTCATTACATTTATATACACTCTAAAAAAAAAAAGGTTCTATATGGCACCAAAAATGGTTCTTGGCTCGTAATCATAGGGGAACCTTTTTAAGTGCTATATAGCACCAATTTTGGTGCTTCAGTGGTTCTTCAGCGGTTCTTCAGAGGTTCTTCACCGGTTCTTTGACTAAGGTGCTATATAGCACCACTAACTAAGGTGCTATATAGCACAGCTACCATATACAGAACATGTTAAGATATGGTGCTATATAGCACCAAAAGTGGTTCCCCTATGATTACGACGAAGAACCATTTTTGGTGCCATATAGAACCTTTTTTTTTTTAGAGTGTAGCGCTTTTCTGGGTACTCAAAGCGCTATACATACAGAAGGGGAATCTCCTCAATCACCATTGCAACCATAATTGCAAAGTAAGGTACGTTTTCCCTAAAAAAGAAGAGATTTTATCAAACAAAACCTTATTTGAATAGGACTAACTCAGATCATATCGCAAGTATGTGGTTGATCATACTTGCGACTTAGTTATGGTTGATCTCAAGATGGCGCCGAGGATGGCTGCTACGTTGCGAGCTCCGCTGGAACATTGTAGTTTTTTGTTTGTTCTGTTTATAGTTCTTATGTTTTTCGTCTTGGATGTTGTCTGCCTTACTAAGTACGACAGACAGACACTTTTGGACATTGGTTCGGCAATCGCACACCGAAAACCGGACTTTAAATTCTTCAGTGACGACACGCTGCTTACAAACACAGCAGCGGAACCCTTTGTCTGGACGGCCCGACCACGCAAACGCAGCCGGAGAAGAGGGAAGAGAGCCGGCGTACTTATCAGAGTTAGACGCCGCGCAAACCGACCCCCGCTTCCCAGTATTTTACTGGCTAATGTTCAGTCTCTGGACAATAAACTCTGCGAGCTGAGAGCGCGGATCTCTTTCCAGCGAGACACGAGGGACTGCTGCATTATCTGCCTTACAGAAACCTGGATGTCCGCTGAGATTCCAGATTCGGCCATCGAAACCACGGGGTTCTCCGTGCACCGAATGGACAGAGAAAAAGATCTCTCAGGGAAAAGCAAAGGCGGGGGTGTATGTTTTATGATCAACCGATCCTGGTGTGATCAGAGGAACGTACATGCTATCAAGTCTTTCTGTTCTCCTGATCTGGAATTTCTCATGCTTCTGTGCCGACCATTCTGGCTACCGAGGGAATTCACCGCGGTCATCATCACAGCTGTGTATATTCCCCCACAAGCCGACACAGACCGGGCACTAAAGGAACTGTATAGGACAGTGAGTGAGCAGGAAACCGCGCATCCTGACGCTGCGTTTATTGTGACCGGAGACTTTAACAAAGCCAACTTCAAGCGCATCGCACCCAAATACCACCAACATGTTAGCTTCAACACGCGAGGGAACCGTGTTTTAGACCACTGTTACTCTCCCTTCAAGGATGGATACAAATCACTCCCACGCCCACCATTCGGCAAATCAGATCACGCGTCAATCCTCCTTTTGCCCGCTTATAGGCAGAGACTCAAACAGGAAGCACCCGCCCTCAGAACCATCCAGTGCTGGTCGGATCAATCAGATTCTATGCTACAGGACTGTTTTGATCACGCGGACTGGGAGATGTTCCGGTCGGCCTCTGATGACGACATCGAGGTCTACGCTGATAGCGTAACGTGTTTCATCAGGAAGTGCGTAGATGACGTTGTTCCGACCAAAACAATTCGGCTGTACCCTAACCAGAAGCCGTGGCTAAACGGGGATGTTCGCGCGGCACTCAATGCGCGAACCTTCACCTTTAACTCCGGTAACGCGGAGGAGCATAAACAAGCAAGTTATGCCCTCCGGAAAACCATCAGAGCAGCAAAACGGCAGTACAGGGACAAGATTGAAGGACAGTTCAACACCACCGACTCCAGAAGCATGTGGAGGGGAATTAACACCATCACGGACTATAAAGGGAACACAAACTCCACCGTGAACACCGCTGCCTCTCTCCCGGACGAGCTCAACACCTTCTATGCTCGCTTTGAGGGAACCAACACCGCCCTCGCGGAGAGAGAGCTCGCGGCTGAAGATACAGAGGTTAGTGCACTCTCCGTATCTGTCGCGGATGTAACCCGATCCTTCCGGCGGGTGAACGTCCGTAAAGCTGCGGGTCCAGACGGCATTCCCGGCCGTGCGATCAGAGCGTGCGCGCACCAACTGGCTGGAGTTTTCACGGACATTTTTAACCTGTCCCTCTCCCTGTCTGTGGTCCCCACATGCTTCAAAACGTCCACCATTGTGCCTGTACCTAAGCAGTCAAAAACCACCTGCTTAAACGACTGGCGTCCTGTTGCTCTGACCCCCATCATCAGCAAATGCTTTGAAAGAATAGTCAGAAACCACATCTGCTCTGTTCTCCCCCCCTCACTGGACCCACTGCAGTTTGCATACCGCACAAACCGCTCCACTGACGATGCCATTTCATCCACTATACACACTGCTCTCTCCCACCTGGAAAAGAGGAACACGTATGTGAGAATGCTGTTTGTGGACTACAGCTCAGCATTCAACACCATTGTGCCCTCCATACTTGACGGGAAACTCCGGGCTCTAGGCTTAAACAGCCTGTTATGCAGCTGGATCCTGGACTTCCTGTCAAACAGACGCCAGGTGGTCAGAATGGGCAGTAACATCTCCTCATCACTGACTCTCAACACTGGAGCCCCTCAGGGTTGTGTTCTCAGCCCACTCCTGTACTCCCTGTACACACATGACTGTGTGGCTACCCACAGCTCCAACACCATCATCAAGTTTGCTGACGATACGACGGTGGTAGGTCTTATCACCGACAATGATGAAACGGCCTACAGAGAGGAGGTGCACACTCTGACACGGTGGTGTCAGGAGCACAACCTCTCCCTCAACGTCAGCAAGACCAAGGAGCTGGTGGTCGACTTCAGGAGGAATGAGAGTGAACACCGCCCCATCACCATCGATGGAGCACCGGTGGAGAGAGTCAGCAGCTTCAAGTTCCTCGGTGTCCACATCACAGAGGAACTCTCATGGTCCGTCCACTCCGAGGCCGTTGTGAAGAAGGCTCATCAGCGCCTTTTCTTCCTGCGACGGCTGAGGAGGTTTGGAATGAACCGCCACATCCTCACACGCTTCTACAGCAGCACCATAGAGAGCCTGCTGACTGGCTGCATCACCACCTGGTACGGCAACAGTACCGCCCGCAGCCGCAAAGCCCTGCAAAGGGTAGTGCGCACGGCCAGCTGCATCATTGGAGGTGAGCTTCCCTCCCTCCAGGACATTTACGCCAGGCGGTGTGTGAAGAGAGCTCAGAGGATCATCAGAGACTCTAGCCACCCGAACCATGGGCTGCTCTCACTGCTGCCATCAGGCAGACGGTACCGCAGCATCAGAACACGCACCAGCCGACTCCAGAACAGCTTCTTCCCACAAGCAATCAGACTACTTAACTCCTGATCCATCAGGATCATAACACACACTGGACAGAATATCACTCCGCACAACCCACTGTAGATACACACACATTATATACACATTTATGTATCATTTATTATTTATCATTTATCATATAGCACCTATTGTACATAATTGGATCTCTACTGTGAATAATAATGTATACTGTACATTGTATATTATTATTATTATTATAGCTTAATGTATACTGTTTAATGTATGTTTAGTGTATATTGTTTAAAGTATATGTATATTGTAAGTATGTGTATATTGGCTAAAGCTGTGAGAACTACACTCACATTGTGTAAATTATTTATTGTTTATTGTAGAGTATACTGTGCTGTGAGTAATTGTGGGCGCATCAGATGTGTAATCTGTTGTTGCTTAAATGTTGTACATGTCATGTCGTGACTGCTATGTTGCTCGGAACTGCACCAAGAATTTCACCTGCTGTTGCACTTGTGTATATAGCTGTGTGACAATAAAGTGATTTGGAAGTATGTGAATAAGACGCAGAATGTCTGCGCTGAAATACCACTTGCTGAAGTGTCAGTAAATTTGCCCCTCAGAGCGTTTTATGACACATTTGTCACTGTCACTTATCAAATTACACTAAATAGGGAATAACGAACTAGCGGAATGAGAAACTAATGAGCAGTGTGCTACTGCTTGGAGAAGAAACATGCTCTCAGAAACGCACTCCACAACTCTCCAGAGAAACAGCAAACATCTCACGCGGCGCATCACAGAGGAGAGCTGCTGCAGAGGGCCAGACCGACAGGGGAGAAGCGGCTCGGTCTTCCCAACTACACTAATAGACACACCAATGTGAGAAACGGCCAAAGGATTCACTTCAAACGCCAAATGAGAAAAGACTGAGAGGTAAGACGAGATAACCAGACTGCCAGAGAAAGATGGAGAGGGCGTATGTTCTTACATTTCATCATATGCCGTAATGATCCAAAAATTTGAATTCTGTCCAAGCTGAATTTTAAATTTGGGGTGAAGCATTATATTATATTATATTATATTATATTATATTATATTATATTATATTATATTATATTATATTATATTAATTATATTATATTAATTATATTATATTTGTCTGACTATAAATCTGTGTGTGCAATAAGTCCATTTTATATCAATGCACTGTTTTCATTGAAGCACACACACATACTTACTAGAGGCTGACATTTTTTCTGGAATCCTGTGGGTCACGGGAATCCCGCGGGAGTCCCACGGGATGGGAAACAAAATCACTATCAATCACGTGATTAGTACAGGAGCGGAACATTTTTTACCGGGAGTGGGCGGGACCGGGAATCGTAATAACACTATACAAATATACTGTTTATATAAATTAACTATATGTTTTAATTTTGAACTCAATTCTAGTTGCCCTGTCTCTTTATGCTCTTCTGTTTGCTTTGGTGTGGCTGGTTAAGTGAATGAAGTGCTCCACACCCGTAACAGTTGGTGGCCAATGCCAACCACCAATAATACAAGAGAAAGGAGGCTTCCCCATGCACTTTATAGCTGCGAAAATCATAGTCAAAATTGAGTCACATGAAAGCCACGCTGTAACGACTACTGTTGGAAAATTATACCTCAGTTGTGCTCACCGACATTTTAGGGCAGTCTGAAGTAACCAAAAAGAAGGCGTGAAAACGGCATAAGCCAGTTGCAAGACATTTACTGCGCGGTGTGTGTGTGTGTGCCTGTGTTTGCATAGATGATGTACGTGGAATTTAATGTGTGTGTATCGTTGTTATATTGAACTGAAAGCCATCTTAAACAAAAACAACATTTTGGGTTTTTATTCAACTGGGCATGGGCATGCTGTGATCTGTACTGAATTTTTTACTGTAACTGACAGATTCCGGCCCAAAAAAACACAACACGGGAGTGGGAGGGAACGGGAGTCATTCTTCTGGGATTGGAACGGGAAGGGAATTTTCCCCAGTTTTTTCGTGGGATTGGGATGGGACGGGATTTTTTTTATGGAAGTGGGACGGGAGAGGTTTGAAAATCCACTCCCATGTCACCCTCTAATACTCACACAGAGAGAGCAGGGATCGTGCTGCACACACACAGAAACATTCAGGAGCACAAAAACTTGTCAACACTGCCCTGGGACTTTTAGTAATAAAATTGCTTCGCTACTGAATCGCTAAATTATATTTCTCAGCAACGAGGGGGTTACATCGCTATTTTGAAGTAATTAAACTGATTGTTAATAGAGAGAGACACTGAACAGACGCAGACATGAATCTCTCTCTCAATAATTAATTAATATAAATGCTATAATTCATTCATGCATATAAATGTAATCTTGTGCATTTCTTTATCTCTGTGTCTGATGCAAAGCGGGCAGATTATTATTATTAATTTATTCACTGATGAAAATAACTGTCAATTTTACCCTTCCTGTCAAATATGGCACTGCAATCATCAATAACAGCTTTACATTTTCAATTTTTAATAACCATGGTATAAGCGGGATAATCCACGTCTAGTTGTGCATTAAACAGTTATTTGGCTCCATGCGTTCATTAAAATTGTTTAATGCACAGCTAGCCGTGGATTATCCCACTTATACAATAGTCATTTGAATTGGAAAAGTTAGATTGATTACCTCTTGGTTAACTGCTAGTTGGTCAAACTAATTCTTAAGGAACATATATATTATTTTATATTACATTATATTATAAACAATGTTGTAAATAGGTACGTATTAAATAAATAAATCAAAATGAATAGATGTATGTGTGTCTTACATGGAATGGTGCGCAGGTACAGGTTGTCTCGGATCACTTGCTGCAGCTTGTGGTCGATTGATCCTTTTTGGAACTGCAGGCTAAGATAATGCCTTAAATCAGTGTTCAGCACTTTACCTGCAGAGAGAGGAGGGGAGAGAGAGGGAGAGAGAGAGAGAAAGGAAAAAGGATAAATCATAAAACCTTTCAAAGGTTACGGAAACAGAAGTAGCTAATGTAAGTTTGCCATTATAATGTAGACTAATTCCCAGAAGAGATACGTTATTGCTCTGAGGTTGCTCTTTCAAAAGATAAGGAGACTTAATGGGTTCTTACTTATGTATTTTAGGTAGGATTCTGGGTCTTAGCGTTAGTTTATGATAAACATTTTGTAAGACAATCAGACACTTGTCTGGCTATCATCAGACCAAGCTCAATTTAAGATTGAACATTGGTCTGAGGAGTCTGCTATGTATTTTATACTGCACAAGAAGCGTGATAAATGAGCATAAATTAAATGACTCTGTACGCAATTGGATAGTCCTTCAACCAGTCAGACCACAAGAGGAGTGATAAACGAGCATAAATTAAATGACTCTGTACGCAATTGGATAGTCCTTCAACCAGTCAGACCACAAGAGGCGTGATAGACGAGCATAATCCAAATGACTCTGTATGCAATTGACCAGTAAGCCCCTCCCCTCGAATGCAGATGAGCCAATAGTAGTTGAGTATCAGTTGCGCTGGGACCAGAACTCCGACATCTTTAGGTTTCAGCGCCATAGAGAAACATTGGAAAATCCGAAACTCTCATCGGTTTGATGGTGTTTATGCTACAAAAATGCTAAAATGTCGTGCCTGAGGTACTGTAACACTGATTCCAGGTATCCTGACAGGATTTTCTGTTTGTCATACTCTTGTTAAGTTATGATTAAAGTCCTTGCTAACATACAAACCGTAATAACTAACTGTTCTCACGTCATGTAACACTGTAGGTCAAAAACATGAAGGTCTACATTTCAGTGCCTCTCAATATTAAACTGGTTATATGTAAATTCATTTAATTTTAGATATGTTTAAGGTCTACATTATCTGTCCTATTAAGGAGGACTCCTATTTTGATGGGTATTACTACGGGTAACGTAGTGAAAGGAAGAGCTCGCACGCAGTTTATCGGAGTTGTTTTGCAGATCATATAAAGTTTACCAGTTATTAACTGCACCCTCGAAAAGGCATTCGGTCTGTGTATATGTTTGTTTACTGTTAGTTGTATGAGTGTTTTTGTGTAATTTGCTGTGTATGTTAATGGTAATGCAACAGAGAGAGATAGTTTGTGAATGAGACATTAATGCGCACTTCTTATGCTTTGTTTGTTCAGCTCTTACAATTATTTTTTGGGAGTGAAAAAGGACATAATTAACTTGATAAACCATCAGTAAAGTTTGGCCATCAATCGGACGGGATATACGCTACATTCTGTGTCCAAAAACATCTTGGGATAAGGTTTTCACACTAACAGCTGTCATTGTAAGATATAGCAACTACGTTTGTTTGTTCGAGTTAGCAACAGTAACTAAGGGGGGCGGGGCTTACCGATAGGTCAATTGGATAGTCCTTCAACCAATCAGACCACAAGAGGCGTGATCAACAGGCATCGATCCATCGCTTCTCTATCCGTCATCGTGTTAAACCCGTCAATAGCACGCCAGGTGGATAAGCCAGTCTGTGATTGGTTCCCGCAAAAGTGTAACAGAAGCAGTAGAAATTAATGTACAGGTTTCCATCCTGTTAATGCAGCTAATGCAGACTATAATATACACACAGCTGAAGCAGACTGATGGCATCTTGGACAGAAGCGGGGTTTACGTGAGGTAAATTAGCGGGGTAGTCTCAAATCTGCCCCAATGGCTCTCTATGAGAGTGTGCTGCATTCTATTTTCCACCACAGATTTACACTGGAAAATTGTGGGACGCTGTAGAGCTGGGGATGGCTCCGAGACCGACTGCCACGCTTAGTGTCATGATACATGCCTGCCGAATCCATGCACTAAATCTTAATATATCCTGCTCACTTTACGACTTAAAATACTCTAGAAAGTCAGAAAAATATTTGTAGCAGAATGCTGAACATATTTACAATTTATTATTAACTCAGGGTCTATGTTTGAATGAATATTTGGCCCCACTCTGTCCCACCTGCCCTTACAGATGAGCAGTTTGAGACATTGTTGAGATCTCTTGTGAAATCTCAAGAGATTTACAAAAACTACAGGAGAAAAATCTAAAAAGCATGAGATGAGACTTATGAAATATGTCAAATTATGGAAATAAAATGGAAGCAGAAGTTTCTACTCTCATTGCTGTCATTGCTGCCTAAGAAAACAATTGAGACATGTCATACGTGATTTTGCTTTCCTACGAGCAATTTTACTAGTATGGAAAGTGCTTTCTATTAGTGCCCAATTGTTTGTTTTTTGTTTTTATAGGACTACAGTGACAACTTACTTTGCACATGCACACACACACTCAATGTGAGAGCCAGCTGCACAAAAACACACGGCGTAAGTCTCTTATAAGCTTTGCTAACTCAGAAAAGACCTCACAAACAAGCTGACACAGTGTCAAAAGCAACTGTGAAAAGTGAAACATAATGAAAACCCTTACACACAGAACTTTTAAAAGCCTCGCTTTCCCTCTTTCTGCCAAACTCCAAAGACGCAACTCTGGGAGAGTTCACAGAGAGTTGGGGAAAGTTGCTCTGCAGAGGAAGACGGAGGTTGTTTGCTGATACAGACTGAGGGCGGATGAATTTAAATGGAGGTAAACAGAGAGAGAGAGAAAGAGAGAGTCCAACAGCAC
This sequence comes from Romanogobio albipinnatus, assembly GCA_023566225.1. Lineage (NCBI taxonomy): Eukaryota > Metazoa > Chordata > Actinopteri > Cypriniformes > Gobionidae > Romanogobio > Romanogobio albipinnatus. The sequence goes on along the minus strand of CM042250.1, from coordinate 8,996,517 downwards.
AACTTGAGGGATGGGAACAAATGCTATTAAAGAGGTGAGAAGCCACATTTTCCTTTATCTTTTGTTTTCATTTTAATATCCTTGAATTTATGATGTCAGATCTATGTATTATTATATAAATAGCAGGGGGCTAGAGCACACAGGGCCTTAATCAATTTATAACCAAAAATAATGGTTATTATCACTTTTAGCAGTGATTTATGAAACTTCAAAAGGTTTCCTGTAAGATGACACCAAAATTGTGTATTTAGACCACTGTATGTGGGTATGTGAAGCTTTTCAATTTGGGTAGGCCAAATCCAGGCGGAAATCCCCCAAAATGGTCCCAGAGCATAAGAGGTTAAATGTTTTTTTATTTGTATCAGTTCGTTAAAAATGATTGCTTGAAAGAACTGAAAGAGTCTTTTTTCTTGAAAGAGTCTTTTCATCACTAGCAGAAGATCCCGACAGAAAATTGTCCAGTCAAGGGGCATATTTTAGTTTTTCTTGAGTATTTTACATCTCTCTAAACAGTGGCTTTTAAGAAACGCTCGCTTTGCATATGAAATTAGAAACAGTGCATTCCAGTGCTCACACAGCAGTTTGCAGGTTTGCTGTTGTGTGAAATCGCCTCGGTTACGACTGTAACCTTAGTTCCCTGAATAGGGAACAAGACGCTGCATCACCGCTACGGGAACGCCTCTGCATGATTGGGTCGTGAAGCATGTATGTAATCAGTCCAATAGAGAGACGGAACGTCATGGGCGGGTGACATCATAGACCCAGAACTATAAAGCATACCGACAAACACACGCCTAGAGCTTCTGAAATAGGATTAATGGGGCAGGTCAGATACCTGTGTCTCTTCTTTTATACACCTATCCTTCTCAATGTTTCTTTTTATTATTTCCATAACCTGAATAATTAAGTTATAACCATTTTCTACGTTTGATAAATCAGTTCACCTATAACCTCTCTATATTTAATCAGTAATTTTGGAGATTCTAGTATATATATATATATATATTTGCTGTGTGCTTGTGGAAACACATTTCTTTAGGTGCTGCTCTGATGTCTGTGTTAAACGTGCTGAAAGGCGAATGTGCTTGGTGTGTGTGTGTGTGTCAACACCCCGGGAGAACCCCTCTGCATGTGTTGTGCTATATGTCTTCCTAAAGTGACCTCAGGGTCATTGGGTGTCAGGTCTACGTGACTTCTTAGGGACCCAGAGAAACTGTACCTCTTTTATGCCTTTCTTACTAAATAGAATAAATTCACTTCTGTACTAAGATGATGTATCAGCATGTACCTTGTTGATAGTTAGTTAAGATGTTCTCAACCTTGAGGAAACTGTTATTCTCTGGAGCTTTTTATGTGCGTTGCATGATCTGTGCAGATTCAGTGTTGGAGATGGACTTTTCTGCAGACGATGCCAGACCTGGAGACGCCTTTATGTGACCACTTGCGTCATTTGTGATCTAAATCTAGGACTGGGCGACAACTAGTCTACGCATTTTTAGTGATACGTGCTCCGATCTGTCTACGTGTGGAAAGTTGCTTACATTGCATGTTGTTAGAACCAATCAGAATCATTCCACATGACAATAATGACATGGTTGGACCTTGAAAACAGTATAACTGTTCAGAAATTGTATGTACGTTAGGCGGAGGCGGGGAGACTGTTAGAGGGAGCGCGGCCTACGAACTCCTTCTGAGACATGAAGCTGGCTTCTGTTGATGAAACTGCAAACTATTCTTCAGTAATTTTTTCTTTAATTAATCTAACTCCTGACTACTCCCTGGAGTAGCACAGATGTCGAGCTCGAAGAACCTGACGAAAGTGAGTGGAGAGGAACATCCTGCTGCATCACAAACATCCTGCAGGGATGTAGGATGTAGGAAGGCCTTAGCCAACTGGGAGCAAATACCAAGCACAAGGGTGCAACAGAGAGCAACTTCTCAGAAAAGCAGAGCAATCGGGAGACATGCGTACAGGGGCAGCCTCAGCCACTCCTGTACCATAGCATCCAGTCCGAAAGGAGCTAGAGGTGCTAGGGAGAACCACAGATGACAATGAGAATTCTTGTGAGTGGCAAACAGGTCCAATTGAGCCCTGCCAAATCTCTCCCAAAGGAGCTCCACCACCTTGGTGTGGAGTCTCCACTCTCCGGGCCTGGGCCCCTGCCTCGACAGGATGTCTGCCTCCACATTCAACCGCCCAGGAATGTACATTTTTCTGAGAGCAGTTTACCCTGGGACCAGAGGAGAATAAGGCGCGCCAACTTGTTTAACTGGCGAGACCTCAGACCCCCTTGATGGTTGATGTAAGAGACCACCGATGTGCTGTCTGTGTGAAGGAGCACATGATGGCCCCTGAGAAATGGCAGGAAGTGCTTCAGAGCCTGAAACACTGCCAGCATTTCTAGACAATTTATGTGCCACGAATGATGGTGTTCCTGCCATAAGCCCTAGGCCGAGCAACCACTCATGGTTACCCCCCAACCCGTAAGGGAGGCATCCGTGGTCAGAGATACTCACTGACACGGTGTCCCCTGTAACGGGCCCTGGGCCAGAAACCAAGGATCCTTCCACATGACCAAGGTGCAGAGACCCCGCCGCATAGCCTTGATCATGCGAAAAGGTTTCCCCTCAGGGAAAAACCCTTGGTCTTGAGCCACCACTGTAACAGTCTCATGTACAACAGGCCATAGCACTGGACGCTGCTGCCATCAGACCTAACAGTCTCTGAACTCTTGACAGTGAGCGGCTGGTCCAGCTTCACCCGTTTAAATGCGTTATTCTCTGAACTGGTGAAAGAACGCTCTTCTTGGATGGGAGCCTCAGCTCTAACCTCCAAAATGCGTGAGAACAACATCTCAATGTCGAACCGTCAGGCAAGCTGACAGTGCCAGTCGCCGAAAATTGAGAATGCGGATCCCTTGCATACACAAGGAGACTAACGCCGCGTCCACGCACTTCATGAACATGCAGGGTGAAAGTGCAAGACCAAAGGGAAGCACCCGAAATTGGTGCGCTTCTCCCCTGAAACCGAACCTCAGGTACTTCCTGTGCTGCGGAAGGATAGAAACATGACGTAAGCAGATCTATCATGACAAACCAGTCCTCAGACCTGATTGAGACACAATGTATGAGTGTAAGTATCCTAATATATAGAACACACAAATCTAGTTCAGGGCGCAGTCCTCTATCCTTCTTTGGCACGAGACATAACCAGAGCCAACAAATTTATAATCTGTAGGACCCACTAAAATATATCTGGCAGATTCTCCCACTCTGACAGAAATCTAGTAAGCGTGCCAGCCTCTCGAGACTAGCCTCTAATGTACTCTGCACCACGAGTGCAGCGCCCTGAAACGGCTGACCGGCAGGGAACAATTGACTCGACAGCGCCACCTCCCTCCTCGGAGGACGCGAGCCATCCTCGGATGACCAGCAAGGGCTCTCCACGCCCCGGCACTCGGACGGGGTTGGTGGATTGACCCTGTGAGGGGACCGAAAGCAGACGGGCACCGTATGCTGAGGTGAACTCCGCCTGCCCCGGGAGGGAACCACCCTCACCACCCTGGGCCCACTGGCGTCAGGGCTTCTTGGACACAGCCTTCCTTGAAATAATGACGGCCCTCAGAACCGTCTTAATCTTGGGAAGCTGCGCCTGAGGGCGCCACCCACCGCCCCACCCTCTTGAGAGGGAGTATGGGTGGCGACTCTCTGTTTCGCTGCCCCTGGTGTGAGGAGCTCGTACTCTAGTGTCTGCTGCTCCCGCACCACAACAGATGAGACCTGGCGTTACGCACCCAGGTCTTTCAGCAGGTCAGCTTAGCATGCCCAAAGTCATAGTGAGCAGGCATGCGGCAGCCCGACCCGCTGCCGAGTACGCTTTGCCCACCAGGACTGCTTACAAACCGTATATGCAGTAAATTAAGTAATATAAATGCAGAAGATGTTCTTAATGGCTTGGTAGACAAAGTCTGGGCTTAATGGCCGATGCCGAATCGGGAGAGAGATGGCTCGCAAGAGTCTCCTCCACCCTCGGCACCGAACCATAACCATGTCTCATCAAACCCATAATATTATTCTATACACTGATGTGGGGGCTGGAAATTAACTTAGACATGGACCGCTCCCATGATCTCGACACCTCGGTGTGGAGATTAGAGAGAGATGGCAAGCCCCGCTATGGAGGCTGAGTAGTAGGCACAAAGAAAGCGCTCATAAGCCTGCTTTAACTGAGGTGCGCTCCTGAATATAAATATATACACATAAGTTATAATGAATATATACCATAATATTTAACTGCTTATTCACCACCTCCAAAGCCTCTCTTGCAAGGGATTGAAGTGGCGAGTGTTCACATCCACCTGCATTGATACCGCAGATATCCACCTCCTATTTTACTGTTAGAGCTGGATAACTGCAGCATCTCGGCCGTCCCCTGGGCTGGAGAAACCGCAGCGCGGGCTCCCGAACCCAGAGAGGAAGCACCGGACCTGCCAGATGAAGGCAGAGAAAGGGATGAACCCGTCTCTAACCCCTCTGACAGGACCATACGCGAGCCGCCGCTGCCTCGACAGCAGCGGTGCTCATGCCGCTGGAACCGCGGCGCCCTCCTCAAAGACCGCCCGGCGGGATAGCAACATTCCTAGAGGCAGCGCCTCACAATGCTCACAACCGGCCCCCTCGAGAGCCGACTGAGCGTGCTGCTACCAAACAAGCAAAGCACATCAAGTGTGTATCCCCACTCATAATGTATCTAGAGCAGGGCGGAACACACTTTCTGTACTGCTGTTCGTACTCGCCATAGTGTCTCTCTTTTATGTGTCAGTATGTGTTGCAAACTTGTTATATGAAAACAAAAAAGTCTGAACCCAGACACAAACATAGAGCTGACAAGGACAATGTTACATAGCGAGCTTGTTGAAGACAACAAAGCCGGTATGCTTTATAGTTCCGGGTCTATGATGTCACCCTCCCATGACGTTCCGTCTCTCTATTGGACTGATTACATACGTGCTTCACGACGCAATCACGCAGAGGCGCTCCCGTAGCGGTGACGCAGCTCGAGTTCCCTTGAAAGGGAAATAGTTTTTAATTATATAGATAACAGCTTGCATTACATTGCAACAAGATCACAAACCAATCTGCACTGAAATGTGTTGCACAAACTGTTAAGATCAGACTTTTTGGGCTGGGGAGAACGTTATGAGTTTTGAAAGCTACAGTGTGCTTTCATAGTTCATCTAGCTCTTTCATCTTAAAAGATCAAGGAAAATTAGATTCCTTGTGTTAGGAAACCATTAAAATAACAACAGAAGAAAAAAAATCAGGGACCACGAGCAAAAAAACGAAATGATAAAAAATTTATGACATGGAAAGTGTGAATGTGTGCAGACAGATGCCACATAAACCCCTCGCCCATAATCTCCTGTCTTCACCCCTTGTGCGATGCTGCCAGTTCTCATAAAGCACCATAATCTCCTCATAAACACAGCGTGACCTGTTATGTGTCATAACCTTTGGGCGGAAAGGCAGGTGTCCCCGTCAGAAGTCCTGAATTAAGCAGGATTTACCAACCACGAAAAGCTGAAATATCACATCATTCTAATTTATTTTGACAGGGATAAAACAGGAATTATCATAGTGTTGACATGAGGAGCAGATATCAGCGGCTTTTTAATGGCTTGATGACTTAATGTGACTTGGAGATGAATGCAGTTTTTAAGCATGGCCATAGTAAAGCTTCACCATAACATGCTGTATATACTGCTGCTTTAGGGAAGGATGAGAACACTATGCTTCTTGAGTAGATTTGATAATGGATGTATTTTACTTGAAAGCAGCCTGCATGGGGCAGCTTTAAGATTGCATTGTATTGAGTAATAAACTAAAGTAAACTAATAATAATAATAAAAATAATAACAAATATATAATATATTAATTAAATTAATTAATACATTAAATTAAAAACATAAAATAATTAAAATAATTAGATTAAATGAATAAAAAAAACATAAAATAATAAATTAAATTAAATACATTTAATAAAAAAGAAAAATTAAAATAAAATAATAAGAAAATTTATAAAATAAATTCAATTAAATAATGTAATAATAATAATTTAAAATAAACACTTACAAAAATAATATAAAATAAAAAAAAATATTAAATAAAATAAATAAATATTTAAAAAAATACAACAATAAAAGACTTACAAAAATGAAATAAGTATATAAAATACGTATGCTCATTTATATGTATTGCTTCTCATTTACAAAGTAAGGTACACGTAAGAAAGCTTCGAGACAGCTCCAGAGTGCTCTCGACAAAAAATATTTATATCAGCATCCAAAATTGCTCACTCATTTGCATTCATTGCTTCCCATATGGTGCACCATGTGGCATTGACTATACAGGGAATAGTGAATGAGTGAACGAGTGAGTGACTTTGACACAGCACATGTGGTCAAGGAGAGCAACATGGACAAGAAACACTACTGAAGGGTCACGTCAAGTGAATATGACCCATCATTAATGGTGCTATAGGTCCACCGTCACCATGCATCACTGTGACCTTTATCTCACTAGATAACAGAATACCACTTTGTTTACTTTAATTGTATGTTAATTTAATAAAAGGTCATCTGAGCCACATCATCTCTATTGCCAATGTCTTCAAAGGACATTATCCACAGAAGACAGCATATTTCATTTGACGTGAATGAAAATAAGGCTTTGTGAGAGAACGGCCGTGTTTAACACATTCTGTTTCAGGTCATATATTATTTTCACAACCCATTTTTTCCTGAGAAAGTTTCAGAAAGATGCATTTTCAAGGTTTTATCGATTCAGCGATCAATAAGAGCAACCCATTTTACACACTATCCCTCACAGCCTAGTTTTCATTTGCATTGAGTAGAAAACAGTGTCGACTCTGAGGTCTATTTCTACTGCGATGTCAAGAGGACTCCATTTAATCTACAAGATCTAATGCACAAATCCCATAACATATCCAAATTGTGTTGTGCCTGTTTACATTCACTTAAAAATAATTATATAAGCTAAATTAAAAACTATAAAAAATGCCTTAAAGGATTAGATAATTTCCTGATATTTTACTCACCCCCATCTCATCCAAGATGTTCATGTCTTTCTTTCTCCAGTCGAAAAGAAATTAAGTTTTTTGAGGAAAATACTCCAGGATTTTTCTCCACACATTGACTTCCATGACAACCAAAATGCTGAAGGTCCAAATCAACGCAGTTTCAGAGTGCTTCGAAGGGCTTCAGAGGCTCTGCAAGATCCCAGATGAGGAATAGAGTCTTATCTAGCGAAACGATCAGTCATTTTCAAAAGTGAATATACTTTTTAACCTAAATTGCTCATCTTGCGCTGCTCTGCGATGTGCCAATGATTGCGCAATCACGTCGTAAAGGTCACGGTAGACGTATGCAGAAGTACCGGTAGGTAAAACAATGATGTCAGACGATTTTGAAGTTTAAGATGAAGTGTTTTTGGTCAAGCGAGTTTGTATTAGTCCTCGCACGCTCGCTTGGGGCGGTACTTCTGCCATACGTCTAGTGTGACCTCTCCGACATGATTGCGCAATCCTTGGCAGGTCGCAGAGAAGCCCAAAATGAGCAATTTAGGTTAAAAAGTATATTCATTTTTATTTTTATTTTTAAATGACAGATCTCTTTAAAACTGAATTGATTTGGACCTTCAACATTTTGGTTGCCATGGAAGTCTATGATGGGGAGAAAAATCCTAGAAAGTTTTCCTCAAAAAACAGATTCTCTTTTCGACTGAAGAAAGAAAGACATGAACATCTTGGCTGGGATGGGGGTGAGTAAAATATCAGGACATTTTCATTTTGAAGTGAACTAATCCTTTAAATTAGGGGGAAAAAATCAAAAGTGGTCTCAGACTCAATTCTCACTATTAAGCAACTATTAACTACCATTTGTGCCTCAATAAACTCCTAATTACTGCTTATTAATAGTTAGTAAGGTAGTTGTTAAATTTAGGTATTGGGTACACAAAAAAGGGTGTCAAAATTGTACCTTTAGGGGTACAACAGCTTGTCACTGGGGCAGTACCCTTAAAAGGACATCTTTATATCCTTTTTACTCCTAAAAGGTGCATATTAGTACTTAAGAGTGTGGTAAAAAAAAGGTACAAATATGTCCCTTTAAGGGTACTGCACCAGTGACAAGCTGTTGTACCCCTAAAGGTACTATTTTGACACCTTTCTCTGTGTGTAGGATTAAAGGGATGTAGAATATGGTCATGCAGAATAAGGCATTAATATGTGCTTTATAAGCACTAATAAACAGCCAAAATCCTAATATGCATGCTAATAAGCAACTAGGTAATAGTGAGAATTGGACCATAAATGAAAGTGTCTATGCACATACAAATGCACAGTGAAATCTGTACTAAACATCTAATATGTTGTAATTGTCTCTAATTTATGGCTAAGTAGTACTCAGCTAACATCCCAGGGTCAAAAAGGACCTCCAGAAGAGGACTTTTACTGTTTCTTTAGTACTCTATCACTTCCTGGGCTCAACAGGACAAAGGTCTGGACTCTCTTCATCATTTTCAGCTTAAATTCTTGGATTCTGAGTTCTGAGGCAGAGCCGTTTGAGGCTATAAGACAGATGCTCTCTCTCTCTCTCTCTCTCTCTCTCTCTCTCTCTCTCTCTCTCTCTCTCTCTCTCTCTCTCTCTCTCTCTCTCTCTCTCTCCCCCTCTCCCTGTGCTTCGCCCACCTTCTTCTTCCGCCAACAAAATGAGGTAATAATATAATAATCCTGTCAAGGGAAGACAGAGAATTTGTTAGGGGGAAGACCAGAGGTTTTAGAGAACATTATCACTATGCCACTCTCTTTATTTCCCATTTTCATCCGTCAATACCTTTGGTCATTCCTCATCTCCCTTGCTTTTCTTTTTCTTTCTCATAACCCTTTTAACATTGACATTTTTTCCTTTAGGTTTCTCCTTTAGCCTAGCCTATCTCTGTCCTTCTCCATTTCCTTTTATACCTATCAGAAATGACAGAGCAGCTTCATAATCCACCTTAGATTCCCTCCTGTCACAGTGCTCACAAACCATGGCAAGGACATGATTCTTTTCAAACACCATTCAGCATATTCTACTATTCAATACAGAACATCTTGCAGGAATGCCAAGAATACAGCACAAACTTAAATTCTATTTTGAACTGCATTCTGAAACACAACGCATGAAAGAGCATCAAGCATGCATAGCTAGAAGATGAAAAAAGATTCAAATTCAACATGATAAATACGACACATTACGGCCAATTAACACTATATTCTATTTAGTCTGAATAAATAATACAAACTTTAAAGAATAAAATCAATTCAAATAATTAAAATGTAGTTTAGGCATCACATTTTTATAATGTAAAGTAAAAAAATTATATATATTATTTTGATATTTGATAAAGACACTACATTTAACAGTGTTAAGGTGTAAAAATTGCTTTAGGTGTAACGTCCTGGGTGTCACTGTCCATGAAGATTATATTTGAGTGAATTTCTCTGACACCATGCATGTCACGGTTTTAGGTCTGGATGTCCTGTAAAGAGCACATTCAGGGCTTTTCAGCCATTTGTTTGGAGGTTTCACAAGGACAAAAACTTCTCCTTTGTCTTTAAAAAGGATCATATTTAGCACTCCTGTGGAAATATGATATGATAATATTTTATCATTTAAATCGGACTCATTTTCAAATAGTTTGTTATAAATCAACATCTCAGGAAAATGTCATGGGGAATCAAAATATGACTTTCTGTTACAAAACATGTACACTGTAGTGGACACCAGAGGCCTCATGTATAAAACTTTCCGTAGATTTCATCATAAATGTGTGCGTATGCACAAAAGCAAGAACCTGCGCAAAATTCCGTTTATAAACCCAGTCAGCGGAAGATTGTGCGTACATGCATCTCCACTTGTCTCCTCCCCGAAATAACCATAAATATAGGCGTACACCGCTTTTACTATGCATAACATCATCTGCATATCATTTCCATGTCCAAATTTCCATCCATGTGACACCATGTTTAACGCTACAAGACATGACGAAAATATGAGATACAAACTATGCAGCATCTCCACCCCGTCTTCTCCCCAAAATAACCATAAATATAGGCTTACAACACCTAGTTTTAATATGAGGAAAATATGAGATACAAACTATGTGTGGTCACATTATTGCTAAAAAATCATTCAGTATTGCCTTGTTTTAGAATAAATAGACTAAATCAAAACTGTATAAAACACATTTAAAAGAAAGTTTTCGGAGAAGAGTTATTCTCAATCTTTCCACTGGCCAAATAGTATTTTTTATTTCTTTAAATAAATCAAATGTATGCAGTTTTGCCTGTAAGGTAAACATATATTTTAGGATGTTTATATATTTTTTAAAGGAAACTGATTTAAACTTGCAGTTTAAATAATTGTCTTATTTTAAAAAATAAAACATGCATATCTTACAGTTTCCTTCAAATATCCTTCCAATACAATGGTATTTTTCACAATATTGGGAAGACCACCACGAAAATGGTTAAGCTACTGTCTGTCTGTGCACGACATCAACAGCACAACTGTGTGCATCAGAGTTTTACAGTGTCATTGGACTTATTCAAACCGGCCAATGGACCGTTCGATCACCAAGCTAGTCCTTCGGTGTCTGTCATTATATCATTATGTTGCTAAGCCATCTGTTTAGACGGAGTCAAGTGCTCATCACTGATCATTATTCACGTGAAAATATTTTCTGTTATTTAGAACACAATTTAAAGCACAAATGTCATGCGCCAAGCAATCCTCGCTGGTTAAAACATTAAGCCAGCATGCCACAGGAAAAGTGTTCAAAAGCAGCGCATCCACTACCAATATTTATTTTTAAATGAATGAGAGTGGCATATTTAATCTAAATGTGTATATAAGATGTAAAACAGAATTTAAATCATTCTGTTTACTTCATTACTTCGCTCACTCCAGTAAAAGAGGCCTAGAGTGTCCGTACGGTGCGCACATATTTACGCCTAGTTTATTTTTTATAAATCTTGATATGTGTGTGAAAAAAAGCGTATGCACATTTCAATGCCTTTTTTGTGCGTACACAACGTTTATATATCAGGCCCCTGGAGAATATTATGCTCATAATCAACGACTTGTACTCTGATTTATATTGTACCACTGTTTCAGAGTGGGTTATGTCATTTACAAATCTTCATGGAATAAGTGGTCTCATCAAAGACATTAAGTATTTTAGTATTTTACCTTTGTCTTTTTTCAATATTTTTTTTTTTTTGTAGCAAAGGCGTAGCTTGATGATGCCAAGGTTGAGCGCAGAATCTTGGGACATGTGGTCAAGTCAAGTTAAGTCAATTTTATTTATATAATGCTTTTTATAATGCAGATTGTTTCAAAGCAGCTTCACAGTGTTAAACAGGAAAATAATGCAACAGAATTTTATCCGGCCGTACAGCCGCTTCAGAGAAAATGGTGATGTCATCTAGCTCATTTCAATTATCATACAGTGACAATGTGGGCATTAGATTAGTAATTAGATCAGTAATTTAGTTTATATGGTTAATTTAGTTTACTAATTAGTTTTATTTGGATATTTAGTTGAAAAATGTAGTGTTCCCAACTGAGCAAGCCAAGCCAAAGGCGACAGTGGCAAGGAAACCAAAACCCCATCACCTTTCACCTCACAGCCGGTGGAAAAGAATCGGGATAGGACTTGTTCATGGATGCGATCATTAACGTAACTAAAGTATGAAGCAAAGCGGGACTGAGTGTTGTGGGAGCTGAGCAAGGCCGCTAGAGCGATTGTTAATAATAAGAACGTAACACACGCCTCGCGAGCAGTGGGACTTTTATTGTGCCACAGTTGCCGCCGTCACTTCCGCTTTCCCGGTCATGAGTATGAGGTAACGCAGCTCTGTTTATCATATTAGATACATCTGAGTGTGTTGCAAATTATGTTATGACGTTACTCTGTGCGTTCGCTAGGCGGCTGCTATGACACTTGTTGCACACTGCAGTGAGAGTAAAGCGTTTCTGCAAAATAAAACCAAGGGGAACGCAGATATGATACAATTGACAGGCAACTCCCTCACACGTCCCGGTTCCTTGGTTAAAATAGCAATTTTATGGTAACACTTTACAATAAGGTTGTATTAGTTAACATTAGTTAATGCATTAGTATGTAAGGAAAAAAATATTTCCTTTCATTTCATGTGCATTCGAGTTCAGCATAATGTACAGTAGGGTTGTGCCGAAGGAGCGAAACCATTGTGACCATCGCCCCCCCGCTGTAAGTCTTGCGAGTGCGACGCACAATCCTGGTCTCTTCTATACTTAACCTAAACACTTTGCAGGGATTGCTCTGTAAATTAAATTGAGAATATAACTGATGCATTTATGCTATTTTAAATACTGTAGTCAATGAGAGATGTGACGTGTGTTAGTCAGGCAGGCAGGCTACACAAATATTGATCTTGACAATCTCTTATCCTCTTGTCTTTTTTACACATCTTACTCTGCATTTAACTTAAACTATTTTATTTTGTACAAGAAAACAGCATAGGCTTCAAAATAAATTATGTCATTGAAATATTGTAAAGTGGTCATTTGAACTACTCGAACGAACATTTAAAAAACAAAATGCAAAATCAAAATTGAATAGCTCCATAACGGATTGAGAAAAGTGCGCGCATTAGTTGGGTTAGAAAAATAACGAAATTATAGTTTTTTTTTTAAAGTAGAAAATAATATTTATGTAAAGAGATATATATTAAAATAAAAAGTGCTTAAATGAACACAACTCTTCTTAAGTGGAAGGAAGCTTTTTTCCCTCACGTGGAATATAGAAAGCACATAAGTTGGGTTAGTAAAATAACAAAATTATAGAGTTTATATCGAGTCTATAAAACACGAAAGAACAACAAATATATCACAAAAAACTTTATTTAAAGTGAATTTCGTTTTGTATAAATTGTATCTTAATTTGAATCTATGTTTTATCAACCAAATTTGCCCGGATTTAATAAATACCAAGCAAATAGCCTATAACAGACAATGACATGGAGGCGGAGGCGGCACGCCACATGAACAATGGCTTAAATGAACTACTAGAAAAGGAAAAAAAACTTTAGTCAGGGGCACAAAGGGAGTTCTGGGTTGAGCGCGCGGTGCTGAGCGGAATGAGCTTCAGAAATGAGCGTAATCTCCAGAAAGGTGCTTGATCTCCACTGGAGGAAATATTACCGCTCTTTCAACGCACACACCGCAACAGTCACAATATGACCTCATGTATGTTTTAAAAACACAATTCAACTTATAAATAATACTTTTTAATGGGCCACTTAAAATGTTTATTACAAATAAATTATTAAATTCTAAAAATGAATAAAATGAACAAAAATTGCATTGCATTTGCAATCCTTTGAAACCACCCCACTTCCCGCGCCCCTGATATCTGTCCTCTGGAACGCTGTCGCTTTTCATTTTTACGGTTTATTTTTCAAATAGATGGAATTCGAAATACAGGCCTGCCCCTAATAAAAGCCTGCCTCAAATAAAAGCCGGTGACCTTCTGCAGTTCAGGTAAATAAAGGCCCCGGCTTTTATTTGAGGAAATACGGTATTGCAGTTTTACTTTTCTTTTCTTATGCTCTAAACAATGTAATGACATGAAAAAATACTAAATTCAAAAACTTTTTTCCTTAGGAGGGTACAAAAAAAATGAGCATCAAATACAACTAATTTCCAATATTGGCTTATGCACTAAATAATAATAAAAATCTGTAAAAAAAAAAAAAAGCTGACAACCAATATGGTAACAATATAACCGAGGAGCTTGTGTTCATGTAATTGTGTACATGAATACAAAATAAATACATAAAACATGCTTTAACAGCAAACACTTCCAATAAAGACCAATAATTATAGAATAGGCAAAATGAAAAAAAAAAGAAAAACGACAAAAAAACTAAACATGTACTGTGTGAAAGACCCCTTCAAAGAGATCCCATATTAATTCTTCACAATTTTGCTATTGTAACAATAACCGTGGCAGAAACTTTGGTTACCATGGTACATTTTTATAAAGGCCATCCTACAGCCTTTTTGCCCCCTCAGACGGCACATTTATCTAATTGGTTAAACCTTTATATACTGTACTGTTCAGGAGCAGATGGCACTTCCGCCTGATTTGGCTTGTTTGCCACCGACAGCTCAAATAAGGGTTCATTTTCTCAGCTGTGCTCCGATTCCCCATTGATTCTCTATACAGCACTGCTGAGGAGGCCTGTTACACATGCATCTATTAGACGTCACTGATTATGTGACTCAAATTAGCTCGAAAATATTCCCGCAAATGTCTCCTGAAATGCTCAAAGATGACAGCACTTCTGAAGCTGTAACTGTGGTTCACAAACATTGCAGGAATGAGCGAGCTGAAAAACAGCTGGCTGCTGAACGGATTGAAAACAAGCGGCAAGACAGCTGAATCACTATTTCTTGATCGCTCTTCCGACCTTTCAAAGGCTGTGTCCCCGGAAGAGCCTGGATAAAGCCTCTCGCTGATGACAAATTTGAGCCATTACGACAATTGCTACGACAGCCACATGAACATAGCGCGCAGTTATTCTTGAAAGCAGTGTGGAGAACCATTACTCGTATTTTCATGAGAATGTGAAAGCTCGGTCTGTCATAACATGGAGGCGAGGGAGTTATGATTTCTGTGAGTGGTGTTTTCCCGTGCATATTTAGCTGTCATGATGATAGGGTGATGTGGCTGCTGCCAGGGACTTGCTATGGTGTTGTCATTTAGGTCTTTCCTTCAATGCAAGACTATGTAAATATCTATCTTTATCTAGGGAGCAGAATATCATATAGACTAGGGGATTGTTTATTTTTCACCTAGCTACAACCCTGAATACCCTAGCAACCACATAGCATGCAGAACACCTTAAAGGGATAGTTCACCCGAAAATTAAAATTAGCCCATGATTTACTCACCCTCATGTTCTTCTTTCAGACAAATAAAATCGGAGTTATATTAAAAAAGTCCTGGCTCTTCCAAGCTTTATAATGGCAGTGAATTGTTGGTTCATAAAAGTCCATAAAGTGCATCTATCCATCATATCATATGCTCCACACGGGTTAATAAAGGCCTTCTGAAGCAAAGCGATGCATTTGTGTTCGAAAATATCCACATTTAGAACTTTATAGACTAAAATAACTAGCTTCTGGCAGTCGGAATTTAACCGTTTTCTTCACCACATTAAGACATCCTGTTATGCAGAAGACTTCTTGAATGTATTCCGAGTTTTTCCTTATTGAAAATAATGTATTTTCACCAAATATCCTGTGTTGGAATTGACTTGTTAATAAAGTAATGTGATAAAATGTCAACCCTGTTGTCTGTTGCTTAATATATTTATGTTTTTAGTAATTTTTGTCTTTTGGGACAGTGAAAAATAAACAATTGTTACTACAATTGGACCCACTTTATATTAGGTGGCCTTAACTACTATGTACTAACATGTTAATTAATCATTTGACACAATGCACTTATTGTGTACATACATGTTTTTACATTGTACTTACATTTTAAAAAATACCTGCATGTAATTACGTCTGTAATTAATTTCTGTAGTTACATTTGTAATTACACAGTTGACACTTCCCTTACACCTAACCCTGCCCTTAAACTTACCCATACCACCACACCTTTCCCCAACTTTACCCGTATCCCACCTCAATATCAGCTAAGGTGTTTTGCAATACAATTTGAACACAGTAAGTAAATTGTACTTATTTTTTGATGTAAGTACATAGTAGTTAAGGCCACCTAATGTAAAGTGGGGCCATACAATTTAAAATATTTAATTGGACCAATCTCACAGTTTCACTGTAAAACATTTGTCCAATCTAAAATGTTCTAGTGACTGGTCACGTCTAAAATTTTTACTTGGCCAAATTGAATTTCTGTGAATTAAATTGTATCAATTCGCAGAAATTAAATTTAGATGTGATCGGTCACTAGAACATTTTAAATTGGAGAAGCCTGAACTTTTTTACAGTGTTGATAAATTACATTTCTCCATTGACTCAACATATTATTTCTAATTGATCCCATGTTATTAACGTCATAACATAATCCCATGTTGTCACAATGGATAAAATTAAATTCACAGAAGTTCAATTTGGCCAACTGAAAAATTTAGATGAGATCGGTCACTAGAAAATGTTGAATTGGAGAGGCCTTACTTTTTTTTACAGTGTATATAGCCACACAAATGTGGTTCAGCCAATGCTTACATTGATTACCTTCAGTGCATATATATTTATATCAAAACGAAATATAAAACACAACCATGCCTCTTTTCGTTTACATTTTTAAAAAAATATATTAAACACATTAATATGTGGTTCAGACAATAAGTGTGCACTAGCCTGACGTCGTCATACTCAATTCTAGTCAGAATATGAGTCTGATACTGCTCCGTTGGGCTGTGATTATGGGGCGTGTTTCAACCGAACCAGGAAAGACCTCAATTGGATAGACCTACAACCAATCAGAGCAACGGAGCGACGCATAACGTTAGTTATCAAATGTCAACAGAACTCAACTGCACTGTGTTGCCATGTCCGCGGGTTGAAGCGACCCTGATTATGTGATATACAAACCCAGGAATGCGATTTTTAGCTGCCAGCCCTGCCAAAATAACACATATTTTACCCCCCAAATGCCTTTTTTTCCCAAAGAACCCCCCCGGAAAGCTATTGGGCTTGTTTTTGGCTAGTTTTGAGGAACGTTAACAATTGGGCGGGTTTTGTTGTAAAAACTTGGCAACCCTGTACCTGCACGCACGCTTGAATAAGTAGCCTAACATTAGAAGAAAAAGATGACTGTAAACGATCTTTGCCGGTGTTGTAAAAAAAAGGATACACAGAGTTTACTTACCAACACGATCATCATTTCTGAGAGAAATAGTAAAGGTGAACGCATATACGAACAAGTTCTCCGTTTAGGATTAGAACAAACTCAACCCAAGCGCCTTTGATGACGTGGATGATTACGTCACTGTTTATCATCTGTCCATCATCGTCTAAAGCCCGCCCTGACAATTTCATTGGTCCGAACAGTTTCTGTTCGGGCATAATTACTTCTCTACCGATCAAGTCCAGACCGAACTGCCCGTGTAAAAATGTTGTGGGCGGGGCTAAGTTCGGCTGGCATCCAGGCTAAGTGTGCACTGTATCACTGTAATAAAATTAAATATGACATAAAACACAACCCAGTCTCTTTTTTTTTATTGCCAGTATATGTGTGATCAATAATAGCCATTATAAAATAAAAAATAACAGTTAAAGCATATGTGCGCTTCATGCGCTATATGTGCCTGATCAGTTTTAACAGCAACACAATTGTAATTTCAAAAAATCTGTCCATTTTCAGATTTTTTTTTGTACATTTTTTCATAGGTTGAAAGGGGGGCATGTCCAAAAAAGTTTGAGAAGCACTGCTTTAATGTGTTCTGCATGCTATGTGGTTGCTAGGATATTCAGGGTTGTTGCTAGGTGGAAAAGAATCAATCCCCCTAGTCTCTATGATATTCTGCTCCCTAGATAAAGCTGGATATAGCTATATATTTGCATAGTCTTGCATTAAAGGAGAAACTTGGGGGTGGGGTAACCACCTTGATCTCATATTGCTGATATTACATATATATCAAAATTTAATCTGAAGCCATGTATTACAGCATTTTTAGGCAGGATGGGAAACCTCTTGTGGCTTGTTACTTTAATATATGAAGATACGGAGAGCTCTCTGTGTCAGAATGCAGAGAGGATGGAGGGAAGCTACAAAGGAAAAGAATGTCAAGCGTTTGATCCACTGAAGCTAAATAGGGAGCCATGTGGCAAGCCTGTTGCTGACAAAGAAAGAGTTGAGTTGGAAATGTGGCAGCCGTTGCTGTCTACATGAGGATGGATTTACTGTATAACCGAGACCTTCAAAAGCCTCCACAAAAGAATTTCTAACATAAATATGAAAGCACTTTGGGAAAGTCCTATCAATCTGTCAGACCATCTGATTGACTGAATGAATGTCTGGCTATTTATCTGCAAGGGATGGTTAACTGATTAGTCAATAAGTAGGCAATTTATCTAGAAGTTCTGTCTAGGTGTTTTTGATCGCCCCTTCTGTAGGATTTTTTCCAAACCATGCATGATCCAAGCTAACCTGCTTTGAGGTGAATCACAGCATTACAACAATGGATGACAATATAAAAAAATGATGAGACCACTTATTCCATGAAGATGTGTAAATTACATAACCCACTCTGAAACAATGGCACAATAAGTCGTTGATTATGAGCATAATATTCTAAAATGGGCATATCGTTGCTGTCAAAACCAAAACTGTTGCTTTCTCCAAAAATGCTATAGTTTTCAGGAAATTGAGAAAACACTGTGTTGTCAAAGTTGATGTTGTGGCTTTATATATGGTAAGACACTTGTGTCATTCTAATAAGATTGTACCAAAATCAAGCTAGGTTTGTTTGTTTTTTCAGATAGACTCTTTTCCTGCTATGATACAGAATATCCGTGCAAGTGTGTTACTAGTTTCTCATTTCACAGATAGTTTGTTTCTGTATTGATTCTATATAAAACTGTCGATACAATGTAAAGTATTTGCTCTGGCTCTTGTTTTAAGTTATTTTGTTCAATTATTATGCTTGTTGTCATCTATTGTACAAGCAGAATGTGGAGTTTGGTCGGTGTTGCATTTGCCCCACCCCGCCACTGTGATTGGATGGCTGGGTAAAAAGTGACAGTGCTGAGCGCTGCGTTTTAATCAAAAAGTTGCACATACTTCAACTCAGCGCCTCGTTATGCTCATGGCGTTCTAAAAACGTGGCGCTCCCATTGAAAACGATTGGAAAAATGTGCCGGCCGCGTGAAAAAATGCTTTGGTGGACACACGTCCCAAACTCTTTTTTAATACTTTTCATTGGTTAAATATTTGCCAAACCAAAAGACAGACTTAAAGGGTGATTAAAAGTAATGTGTTTTTTAAATAAGAAACAATGTTTCCACCGACAGCGATAGATAGACAGACAGACAGACAGACAGACAGACAGACAGGAGAGTATAGTACTTCACTGGGAATTCAGAAATTAAACATGATGCCTTAAAATAAGAAGTTACAATAAGACTAATAATACAATAAGAATCACAGTGACTTGGACCTCACATTAGGTTTGTGTTGAAAGGTTTACAATATCACTAAAAATCAATTTCTCTATGGAGAAAATGAATGGGCCACAGAGTGCTAATTTATAAGGATGTTGCTGCAATTGTATACAATTTGTCACCTTTGCTATTGATTTCCCCCCCATCCCTTTCTCTCTCTCTCTCTCTCTCTCTCTCTCTCTCTCTCTCTCTCTCTCTTAATGAGCAACAAACAAAGAGTGCAAAAAGCCTTGAATCTCAGAGAGGCAAGGTGAGAGGGTTTATCATGGAGAGGAGTGCGTTTGGGGTTGGAGATTTTCAACCAATCCTGTTAGCGGTCAAAGTCAAAGTCGGCTTGTTTATCTCCTGGATAAAAAGAGAAGCAAAATACAATGGACCCAAAAAATGTCTGCAGATAGTAAAAGTGTCTGTGTGATGAGGCACTGCACTAAAGTAGTTACTGCTGTGCATGCAGAGGTCAGCATGTGCCATCATTTGCAGTGCTGCGATTGATAGCGGTCATAAAAAACACAATATTGATGTAAAGTATACCAGAATACACAGTATAGAATGGAGAAAATCCAGTAAACTATAGACAAACAATCCAATAAAATACAACACAGTAAAGAGAACGCAGTAAACACACTTACTGTGAAGACTAAAGGTCCATAAAGATAAATAAACATTTTAATTAATAAACTATACATTAAGTCACTGTTTACAAATACTTGTAATAGATAGAAAATCTTTGTACAGTAATATTGTTACAAACAGAGGTGACATGGATAACAGATGGCAGTAGACAGAGTTTATTAAGAGAACCAGGAGTGAGCAGATGAGGTGAGTATCAGGAATGGCAGTTCAGGTGAATGGTGAGGGCAATGGGTGATACGATACGTTTCTTGATTGGAGGTCAGAGGGAGACGATGGAGCGAAGGAGACAAGGAACCAGGAGACGTAGGAGATCAGGTAGTGTTGCAGGTGAGTCTGTGGAAACTGGCAATAGCGTGAGCATGTGTGAACGACACCGGACAGTGACTGAGTGTGAGCGTGGGGCTTAAGTGCAGGTGGTGATTGCAGTGCAGATGACGTGCAGGTGTGTGTGCTCAGTACTCGGGTGATTGGGAACGTTGTGTCTGGGAGAGGGTGGAGCCTGGCGTGCTTGTAACAAATATAAGATATATTGCTTTTATATAAAGTATACGTCTTAGATGTGAGGATGTGAGGATGTGTATTAAACAACCTGCTTTATGCCCGACAAATTCAAATATGGAACAAAGCCCAAACCAACTTTGTCTGTTGTTCAAAAAGAACCTATGATGTAACGATAATGACATCTATGTATAAAAAATGATTGAGCATAAGTCCATTCAAATGAGAATTAATTGGAACCAATGTTTTCTGTTCTTCATAGAATAGGTTCTCTGAGGTAGTTTTCTGTGTGATTATAGATAATGTGAGAGAGAGAGAGAGAGAGAGAGAGAGAGAGAGAGAGAGAGAGAGAGAGAGAGAGAGAGAGAGAGAGAAAAGAGAGCGCACTTCCCTTCTCTCAGCAAACTGCCCTCGTTAGTGAACTTTGTGAGCATGCATATGCTTTCTAATTGGCGTGTTATTAATAATGATCCCCTATTCAGAATGTCTCGCCCTCTGCAGGTACATGAGAGAGGAGAGTTAGGCCCAATCCCATTTCTACCCCTTAGCCCTTCTCTTTCCCCTTCCCCTTCGTTTTGCGCGTTCACGTGAAGGGGTAGGGGTGTCTCGATTCTTTTTTAGCTGGAGTGGTAGGGGTAAGGGGAAGGGCCAGATAGCCCTTCAAACGAAGATTTTTCAGGACCACACTTCGAACGAAGGGGTATGATGAGTTTCCCTCCACCGACTACCGTGCTGCTAGAATGTGTGTGTGTTGCCACTCGGGATCGATCACTTGCGTGTCACCTGGCTGCCGTTTCTCCGTAGCTTGCTAAACGCACTATTTGGGTGATTTGAACACATATTAATAATAGTTTAAAAATATATATCTGGTCATCCTTCACAACGCAGTCGATATTTACATCACATATCGTCTGTAAACTCTCGCGTTACCAAGGCAACGACTGACTTTACATATAACACGTATTTAAATATGAACATTATCGCAGCACCACAGTAGATAACGAAACCATATCCGTACCGGCTGGCTCGGATCAGCACGGAATGGAACGGTTAATAAACAAAGAGAACAGTTTGGTCCAATGGAAAGGCGGCTTCACCAGTATTTTCTGTATAATTCTGTATCATCTTAGGAAACTCTGGCTCATATGTTTTGAACTGAAAACGAGCGCCATTTTATTAAGTCCAAATACAGCGCAAAACTCTGTTGGGAGTGAGTAATTTGTTAAACGTGCTCGCGCCTGATTTCTGTTAGATATAGCCTACTCACTTCATTGCTGTTCATACTGGTTAAATGTCACAGGACATTATAATAAATAAAACGGGGTATGATGACATGTAATGGTAGTAGTGGTGTCCCATTTCTTAGGGGAATATTTTCACCCCTGCGCCTTGGCACTCTGTTTCAAGGGGCAAGGGGAACAGGTAGGTGTAGGGGTAGGGGAAGGCGAAGGGGTATAAAACAGAATTGGGATTGGGCCTAAGTCTAAATGGGCGAGAGTGTCTGTTACGTGTGCGTGCTAAAAACTCCCTGACGCTCAGCTTTTGACTACAAGCTGGTGATAAATTATATAGCGAGTGAAAAACCGCTCACCTGAGGACTTCAGTGTAACTGACAAAATAAATTACAACAGCCCTGTGAACTTGAAGATGACAATGTCAAATCTATTCTAAACACTTCACTGGC